>JAUCMX010000024.1:10126678-10299178 GCA_033459395.1 Hemibagrus guttatus
AGGACTGGGCTAGATTATGGCAGATGATGACATCAAGCGCTGCTGCTTCAAGAAAAATGTCACGCTTGGACTCGAGTCCATGTTTGAGCTTCTACTGGTCTAAAGAGTAAAGATTAAGACAGATTGATCTCCTCACACAGGGAGTCACATGGGCTAGAAAAAGGCTGTAATATCTCAGGGTCCAAAACTTCAACCTGGAAAAGACTGAAATAAATGGACCAAATCACCATCATGGTTAAAATATGCCAATGGCATACTCAAATAAGATCAGCACTCACACAGAAGTACAAACTAAATAAATAAACAGGAAGTGAAATGTACCACTTCCAAAATAAATAAATAAACAGGAAGTTAAAGTAATACCACACCTGTATGCAAAAGTAGAAACTGGCCACACAGCCATCAGCCATTTAAATTCTGTCTCAGTTTTAATGTATGAATAAAAAGAAGACGACTTTATTATCGCCACATATACATTACAGCACAGTGGAATTCTTTTCTTCACATATCCCAGCTAAGGAAGTTGAGGTCAGAGCACAGGGGCAGCTACGATACAGGTTAAGGGCCTTACTCAATTGCCCAACAGTGGCAGCTTGGGGCTTGAACCCCGATCTTTCGATCAACAACCCAGAGCCTTAACCACTTGTGATAAAGAATCATGGTTAAATCTTTAAGATAAATAGATCTACTTTTAGTGGCTAGCTGACTAAAAGATGTCAAAAGCACATTTTCTGAATTGTGTTCCTAAAAAATGACCCATGAGAGGATTGATTTAGAAAAATGGTGCAAGAAAGTCACTTTTTTTCTGTAAGTAAATCAAAGTTGGTTGATTTTTGACTTCTTGTGGACCACTATGTTTTACCCTACACAGTGAGCACACACAGTGAACAGGATTTGGGATTCTGCCGTAAATTAATATTAATTACTGCAACTCAATCAAAGAAATTTATAATAAAATTATAATAATTTCAGAAATTACGCTGATGCTCATACTCATGAGTTGCTCAAAAGCTCCTGGTTCCACAATTGCACTAACACTATGTAGTGTACAGTTACAGAAAGGAAATTATTTCAATCACACCATCACACAGTGTCATGGTGTCACTCAGATGAGGATGGGTTTCCTTTTGCGTCTGGTTCCTCTCAAGGTTTCTTCTTAATATTGTCTCGTTTTTTATTGCCGCTGTTGTCTCTGGCTTGCTTAGTAAAGATAAAATACATTTAAATCAAAAACTTCATTATTTTTATTCTGCATTTTTATGTTCCTGTAAAGCTCCTTCGTGACAATGCCCATTGTTAAAAGCGATATACTAAATATATTTTACTTAGAAAAATGGCAAATTTCACTTTCTGCTACAGCGCAGCAGCTGTACAATATCCATTTCTCTGTTAGCATGCAAAATATCAAATCCTTCAAGTACTTGAAAATCTATTTTGGTGCCATTTGAAGAAAAAAAAAAAATTACCCCACCCTGAATTCTGGAATTTTGGCTTGAAACCGCTGCAATTAAGTAATTAAGTAAAAATGTTGCCTATCCAAATAACAGAACAAAGTAGTCATGTTTTCTGGCTCTTTTTAGTCCCACTGATCTGAAAGAAATATTCATACTTCAGAACTACTGATGAAAAGTGCACAGTGGCCCAAGTCCCCAGCTCCAGGCCTCTTCCCTCTGGCTTTATTTTCCTCTGTCCTTGGCCAGAGAATATCTGACAAAAGGAACGGAAAAGTGACCAGCTGGACGCTGAGCTTGCATAAAGACCACTTGATTACTATTCCTTTCACACGGCTTGAAGAACTGAACTGGAAAGAGCAGCAGGGTTGTGGTGAAAGACAACAGAATTATGATGAAGGAGATGTATGAAACGTGTGATGAAGTGCACAGGACGTTTAAAGCATACCTCAGTCTGGCAAAGCCTTATTAGGCAAACAATGAATAAACAAAACCAAATAGTGTCACTGCCTTTAACAGACTGGTCTACTGATCTGGCAGTTTCAGGCACGGCAATTAGGAGTTCGTTAACGATGTTCCAGATTTCCACCCCTGGAAACTACTGACCTACTAAAATCTGGAGAAAGAAAGAGGGAACGTGTGGGAAAAGACAGGGAGTGGAGCGGCAGGGACATGCGTAGACTGCCAGACACAACAGTAGCAGCAGAATTGTTATCATGCCAGTAATGTTTCTCAACATGGTGTTTCCACCAAATATGCACACACACACACAAGAAACTTATGGCTGCATTATTAAATGATTTAATGTGAACGTTACTAAAGATGATGACCAGTTGTGTGTCTCTGCAACTAATTTAGAGCAAGAGTGCTGAAGCATCAGCATGTCGAATACACTGCAGCGCAGCCTGAAAACATACGTCTTGTAAATAAAGCGGGAGACCTAAAAGCAGGCAAAAACCCAGAGGAAGCACACAGCACAGCTCCTCGCCGGAGCATTACAGTCAGAAAGCATGAACAGCAGCACAACTTTGTGCTGAGTGGCTCAGTCAGTTCTGGAGGATGAGGAAGAGCTCCGATTTCTGACAGAAATAACGAGGCATACTCATCAGATAAATGACATGGCTTTGCAGGAGGTCTAAAGCACTTTCTAAATATATCCAAAACAAAACTGTTAGTGGCCAACAGTGTTATACTTTACAAAAGCCCAGCACTAGTAAAGGTCAAGTGACTTCCCAGAACAGTGCAGGGTGTGGGCTCTAATTGTGGAACTGTAGGTCTTGTTGTGTTCAGTAAGTGAGTGAGATCAGATAGCACCTCAATCATGGAGCTACGTCACTCCTCCTTTCATCTGAGAATCGCATGCTGCTCTGTCCCTGGAACATACCGTGTCAAGGGACTTTGACTGATTAAAGGAACAGAGAATTCAGGCTAATTATTCACAATCGCTTTGTACGAGTCTTACAGACTGCAATTTTATTTCAGCTGTACAGTTTTTTTGGCCTGATTTTGCTGTCAGAATAAAATAACATCTCATAAAAGAGCTCTTTAGTGTTTTTTGTGATCAGCAGTTTTAACAGACATAACACGACATCCTCGCTGACACCAAGTTTAGCGACCAAAGTCAGTTGACGACAAATTCTGGCAGCGTGAGAAGTTTTTAATTGTTTCGGCACCTGTTTAAAAGCCACCAATAGGAAGACAGCATAACCTTTATGTTTCAGCTAGCAAATCATTTAAAACATTGACCTGTTATTAACTGTTCCCCAGATTTCCCCTCAGGGATAAATTCTTATCAATCTAATTAATTAACAAAGCATTATCAGCGTACAGAGAGTGAGTTGAGAAGCTCTCACTCTCATCGAGCATGCTGTTCGACAGAAAAAAAAAGATTTTTTATTTTTAGTTGTTCATGGCAGGGTTATTCTCATTAACCCAGCCATGAACAACTACAATTCTCTCTTTCACCTCTCCAAGCAGTTTATTTCTGTTTATATGACCCCATTATCTTTATCCGGGTCATGCTGATTGATGATGTAAGCAGAATGTAATCTATCTATCTATCCATCTATCTATCCATCTATCCATCTACAATAAAGTGTAATTGTAAACATGTAAATACAAAATTTCCCAAAGATTATAGATGCCCAGCCCTTCAAAAGGAAAGGAAATTTGGTGAAACATCCTACATGGTATTTTAAGGAGAAAGTCAGTGATGTTGATGGAGTTTAACTGTCTGAAAAACTAGCCTCACAAACTCAACCAGGTCCAGCACTGCCCACACCATGGCCTACAGTCCTCATTAACCTGGTGAATCTGCAAACATGTTGTTTCTTATGTTTTGCTTTTCCATTCTTGCTAAAACTGTATTCAACCAATGAAAATGCATTTTTATAAACTTGCTCTGCAAACTAGATGAATGTGTTGGCGTGTGAAATGGGGAAAATGGAGCTTTTTGTAAATGCTAATGTATGACTGTCATGTGATCTCCATAATTTCAAGATGGCTGAACCCATTGTGATGCCTCTATGCAACAGCAATGTAAAACAATAAAAAAAAAAAAAAAAAGGTAATGAAATAATGACGGTCATGGCTGAATAGTTTTCACATTTCGTTGTAGATGTGGAAGTTCTATGACGTGGACATAATGTCATTTTTTTTTAATTTACCTTGGCTTCGTCTTTAAAAAGTCTGAACACTTGTGGAAAAAGAGAAAAGTTCACTGAATTGACACAATATTGCTCTTTTTTCTGACCAGCTTGAATGTTGCTCCACGTTTTCCTTTTTCTAGTGGCACAAAGAGCGGGGTTTCTCCTCCGAGATGGATATTTTATTGACGGCTGTGAGTATGAAGAAGACTTCACCAAATATTGCAAAACCTATTCTCAGAATTAACATGCATCATTGGTTAAAAATGTCAGAGCTTAGCCAAGATTGTGAAATTACTGACTTGCTGATGCAAGTGTCATGCATAGATGCTCATTTGAGGTTTATGATAAAGCCATTCATGTATTCACGTTAAAAGAGATTACACAGCATACTTTAAATATCAAGTGCATGATATACTACTGCTTACAACGTATGCATTTAATGGTGAATGTTTACATAATTTTAGACAATTCAGTCCTACTGTGAGCCACCTTCATAAAGCAAATTACATACAAATATAATTAAATCCAGTCATAACAGCCCAGTCATGTTCATCACCGCCTCTTCCAGGGTGCTTCCTCACAGTAATCTGCACATATGGAGGTGATAGATGACTTCTTGTAATGTCTGCTCCCTCCTTCCTCCATCTATAAACGCTATCTCTAAATCAGTCAATTCCCCAAGAACAGAGATGGATGGATGAGATGTCAGAATGACAGCTGGATGGATCTGTCCCCAGCTTTCACAAACACGTTCAATTCCAACACAAACAGACACAAAGGCTGTCTTTCATCCACGACCGTACAGGATGAACTGGCTTGTGCTGATTTCCATCCTGAAACACACAGGTGCTTCCCATAACCCGAGTGCACAGAGGATGAGGAAATGTCATAATGCGTATATATATATAACCTTGCTGTTTCAGCCGAGGGAATGCCACATGACGCCGTGATCTGTTGTACAAGCACACCTTCTCCTTCATTAATTCTGTGCATTGTGGATAAGAATAAGAATAGGATTTAGAGGGCAGATGTTACAAGCCAGCTAACTGCATGGTGTAGAAAGTGAAGTGGGAATGCTGGGATGGTGGGGTGGGATGTGTATCGATCGGTTGAGGTTTCCGGTGCATTTAAAATCAATGCCCCTCTGAGCGGCTGTGTCCCAGTGCCTTTAACAAGCGCTACATGATTTATTCATTAACAGTTTGTATCCTTCTCTCCGTCTGTCCTCTCCAGCCCTCCTGCATTCGACCCCCACTGTCTCTACACTCCTTCATTTAAGACCACATCTCATTTTCCATACCTCCTGATGTAGCTATCCAGTACAGTGCAGAGACAGCAAACTGACAGGGGTGCTGAAAGGGTGTGTGTGTGTGTGTGTGTGTGTGTGTGTGTGTGTGTGTGTGTGTGTGTGTGTGTAATGCTACTGCAGTGCAAATGAGGAGCACTGAGGTCACCCTCTGTCCAATCTGGAGCCTCACTATCGATTCTTCTCAAGCTATACACTGAGATGTTGTACTGAGTCCACAGAGTTCACACAAATGCATAATTAAAAACTCAGGGAATACCTCCATGTTTGCAATCCACACATTTAAAGTGCATGCTTGATTTATTAGGGTTGCAACCTATTTGCTTGTGCATACTGAAAATAATGAAAAACCCACTGACTTGTAACTCAGATAACAGAAGAAAATGTGCTGCTGCTGATCTGCATTCAGATAATTAATGTGAACTTAAAAACTGCAGTTGTTATACTGAATAGTGAAGGTCTTAGATTAAGACAGGCAAAAGAGAAAGTCCAACCATAGATCTTTCATTCTTTCATTCATAACCGCCTTATCCCATGCCGGAAACATACGGCATCCTTCATGGGATAACATCTGAGGGCATCACACACACATTCACACCAAGTAGGAATGTAGACTAGCCAACCTGCTGTTTTTACAGTGGTTAGAGGAACTCAAAACAAACCACAGAGACATAAGAAGAACATAAAACTCCAAAAAACTAAAAACAAAAAAACAAAATCTCATTCTCAAATCAGGGATCCTGGAGCTGTGATTGCTGTGCCTTTTGGAGAAATACAGTACAAGTATCTATTTTTCAGGAATATTCTCATCTGTGGTTTTCACACGTACAGGGCAGATCCTGGAAATAGTGGTTAGGTTTATAAAAAAAAAAAGTTGAACCTTTAAGCAGAGGTTTAGCTTAAAGCAGCTCTTGTATGCGTTCAAACAGCAGAGGGGTTGTTATGGAAGTTCTCTGGAGCTACAGCTGTGCAGAGGGAATGCATCCTCTCTACCCACATGGGGAGGGCAAACATTCAGAGAGTTAGGAACATAAACCAAAAAAGAATAATATGTATGTATGTATGTATATACACACACTGAGATCAGATGCAACATTATAACCTCTGACAGTTGTGAGGAGTGGGATATACTAGGCAGCATCTGAACGGTCAGTTCTCGTTGGGGTTAGAAGATGGCTAGGCCACAAGGTCAGAGCATCAATAAATCAGCAGGTCTTTGGTACCTGTTTATCTATCTATCTATCTATCCATCTATCTATCTATCTATATTCTCACACACAACACACACACACACGTACACATACACATTATATATATATATATATATATATATATATATATATATATATATATATATATATATATATATATATATATATATATATATATATATATATATATATGTATGTATGTATGTATGTATGTATGTATATATATATATATATATATATATATATATATATATATATATATATATATATGTGCATCAAGGACACTTCTGAACTGTGTCTCTTGAATGCAGTATGGTTAACTGACCAGAAGTACACCACAAATGGTCTTTCTAGGCCAGAGAGGCACAAGGAAGGCTAACAAGACGTCTGTTCTGCTCTGTGAGCGTTTTCTCTTCCTGCTGGAACAGTCACATGCTGCAGGAGAATGTACACCAAACAGGAAGTGAGGCCAGAAATGCTGTGACGCTGTATTAGAACATGAGAGTGAATGAAAGAAAAGGTCAGGGCAAACAGAGCATGTAGCCATGTTTGCTGAATTCTGTCATAAGAGGCAAGTGGAATGGATTGAAGGAGAGGAGGCCATGCAAAAAAAAAAAAAAAAAAAAAAAAAGGCAGCCATGATCCATGATGGCTTGCCTCCCTCAGCACTCCAGCTCAAGTTTCCGATCCAAACCAAGAGCTGCATTCAAGAACACAAAACATTTGGGACTTTCCACATCAGCAGTCAAAATTATACTAAGCAGTAATAGCTGCTTCAACAGCGGACATATTTGTACTGTAAGTACACCAGGATGGCGACTAACAGAATTGAAGCACTGAAAACTGAGACTCCATAGGACACTATATCAAAATTTCAGGATGTTCATATGCTGCTTAAATGCTTCTCTATCTCCCCTTCTAACCCTCCCTCATGTGTTTGTGTATGTGCTGGTGATTTTAGGGCAAAGAACACTTAAACAGTGAGAGGAGTTGAGTGAGTTAGTTTACCATTAACCAGCATATGAAACTCAGAAATGTTGTAGCGTCCACGACACAACCTCCAACAGTGGTTTTGCTAGACCATTCAAAGGCCTAGACTTTCACTTGGTCATAATATGTTGGTTTCAAGCCAATGATGACAAATACTTCAATTAAACATATAGTTATAGTAGAACACAAAATATTAGGTTGAGAGTAAACATGCTTGACTTCAAACTTTAGTGAAATGTTTTGGCACTAAAACTAATTAGATTTAGTGTTTGACTTTTGCTTCTTTAATTTTGTAATTAATACACTTTAATAGGTATATAATTTTCCTACTTCACCTCATTTTTCCCCCCATAAACACATGCCCAAATACTGTATTTACATACATGAGTCCACTGACATGAGTCATGAGTGCATCTGCAATTATGAGCCCATACAGAGCTATATTATTATTCACATCCATCCTCAAACTCTGTGAGAGAGGGTCTCAGTGTATATAACAAATAACATTATAAAATTTTAGCTAAACATTGAGGTTTTCTTTGTTTTTAGAGATTACAGTAACCTGGAGTGTGTCCTAAACTAATAGGTAAGTCTGTGTGATGTATGGTGTATGAACTGTACTCTATATATTTATATTTTGGGAAGTATAGACTTACATTACAGAAACTCCAAGGTAAAACTAAAGCTACTAAATCTACAAAGCATGTCTTGGCTCGCCGACTACATTTGGAGCATACATTTTGAACTGCATAAGCATGTTGATTTTTATCTACTCAAAATTTACTATAAATAATGTACATATGTTAGATCTAACTGAATGATATTGTACTTTAAGATCTGACGCATCATGATGATGTTGTTAAATCCTGAGTTACTCTACACCAGCAGGATATCAGGATATCTTGCTCAGAAACATTAAGATCTTTTTGGTCACTACCTGAAGGCCATCTTGGTTTCTGCATCAATGTTTCCTCTGTGAGTGTTTGTGTCTCTTTCTGAATCTTATGACTGTCTCTTTCCTTTTCGGGCACCCAAACTCTTTTAGATATCCTGCTATTGTTCCAAACTCACGCCAACTCCCTGCATGTTGAAAAACAACTCCAGTCCTTGAATTATTTAAACCTGCATCACATGTTTCCTTCTACTGGTACCAAGTGATGCTTCAGCACATTCGCATTTCTCTCCTTCATGAAGCAACACAGGTAACACAAATGTACAAAGACATCCAAAGGTATACCCTGCCTCCAAACTGATGGTGAAGGAGATCCACAGTTTGGATGATGTAAATTACTTCAAACACAAGACAAAAGTAGTGTAAACAAGACAGGACAGGTGGGGAGGAAAGGAGAGAGAAGGCCCAGGTAAACTACACCTCTCTGTCGCTGTGGATTAAAGCGACTGCTCCAGTGTTAAGCCCTTTGTCATGAGAAGGTCGATTGCATAACTTGGCTAGGTTACGTGTGGGGATTGGGTGGTTTGGAAAAGTCAAGTAAATGAAACACAATGTCAACAGGTAAAGGTAAAACATTACAGTGTGAGCGTGCCTAAGTAACACAAAGCACTATACAAAGATTGCTTTATGAACCTTCTATCCTAGAGCTAGAAATCCATTCATCCATCAGAATAAAAACACCCCTGGCGGCCATAAGAAAAGTGGTTTTGGAAATGTGGTAATGCTAGCCAATTTGCATCTGTTGTCCCTGGAGGTTAATAAAGTATGTGAGCGAGCAATGGCGAAGATATATTAATGTTCTTCATACGTGGCCTTCATTTAGCACGGTATTGTTTTATGATCGCAATAAGTGCTTGGTAATTTGATGGAGATGAAATGTAAGCCATTATAACACACATGTGCAAGCCTGGGAGAGATTTACACACAAAGACAGAGCAGCACAAGCTTCAGTGGGCTATCTGTAGAGCAAGAGCTTTAAAGTACAGACCTTCAAAATGATATTATTATTATTATTATTATTATTATTATTTCACTGTGTCATATTCAGACGGACTAATATACCTAGATTTCTCTTGTCCCAGACGACTAGCTGCCCTTCTCACATTTCATTGTCATCAATAAATAATTAAAAGAGCCCCTTTTCATCAGGCATGCATTACAGATGCACTGCTCCCTCTCTCTCCCTCAGTTTCTCCAAAGCTATTCATCATTTGAGTATAGCTATTCATTTTTTAATGCCCTACTCCTATTTAACAAACACATGGACACTGAAGAGCTCACCAGTCCACACCATTGAATCCAATCACAAAGAACTAATATCAGACAGCCAGGCTACTGAGGCTGAAAGATGCCACACCAAACACCTTGAATCATATTTCACTATATTTGTTCCAACAATATGGAACAATAACAACAATATATTGATTGTTGTTTTTTGTGGACAGCTATCCGGGGTGAAACTGAAGGCTAAGACTCTTGAATTGTTTTATTTATTATATATGAAGTTAAGAAATGATACAAAGTGACATTTTCGGGATGTTATCTGTTTATGACGCACCACCTTCACAACGTAAACAATCCGGCTTTTGACACACGCCGCCTTTCATAATCACATGTTCCTCTGGGTTTGTGTCTATATACACATCTATGTGCTGGGTGTAATATAACCTATATATATATATATATCTTACCTTTATATCTCTCCAGGACATCCTCGTAAGCTTTGGCGAACTCTTTCTCCTGTGAATGAGTAGTGGGCAGTAAGCCCGGGATGAAGCCGGCCATGGTGTCCTGGATCCGCGCTATAGCAGTGAAGTTAATCCGGCAGAGAGGAGCCGGCGCTCCGGGGCAGCGGTCAGTCCGGCTCGGCTTTAAATCCACCCTGGGTTTAAACTCATCCACAACAGTGTCTCAAATGCCGGACAATAACCTCTCTGAATGTGTTTCCTTTGACCGAAAGCGCTATTAAGCGATTCCTAGAAATAATAATAATAATTAAAAAAAGAAAAAGCTAATATTGCTATAATTCGCTTACATATTCTAAAGTCCACCAAAGAAACCAATCCTCATATAAAGGCGCGGTTATGGAAATCCATATTTTGATGCGGCAACCAGCGGCGCATGGCTGTTTCAAGTCTTTCTCCTGCTTCCTAGCCGGCGAATGGGATTTGTGTGTGTGTGTGTGTGTGTGTGTGTGTGTGTGCTAGAGGAGATTCTCAAGTGTGTGTGAGATTGGGGAGGCGCTCGCGGTGGGCTGTCCGTTTTCTGCTTCACAGTGTAATCACATCCCGCTCACCGGGATATACTCCCGTTTGTCCGGTTGCGGCTGGATGTCCAGTATAATGGCGGTTTCTATTCGTGCCAGCGTCCAGCCACCCTCTTGTCCTCCTTCCTCTCCTTCCACTAGAGCAAACAGGATTCGTCTTTCTCTATTCTTCCCGCAGATCCTGCTTATCATCCATGCCTCCATTCCCCGCACAGCAGCGCGGAGCCTGAGCGAGGTATAAAGCCCAGCCTGTGTCGCCCCCCACCGGTGAACGTGGAGAGGTGCAGATGAACCCATGAACACTTTCCACTTCCGGTGACGTATCCTGGTGTGACAGAGCCATGTCCTAAACCGCACCCTACCCAACCAACCAGGGTGCTTCCCATTTCTTTTCCTCATTTCCTTTTTTTCCTTAGCTCCTCCTTTCTTTAGCAGAGAAATGATGCAAGAAAACGAAAGGAGGACAAGAGGAATACTTTAATTTTAACAACGTGACATGGTTAGTGTATAACGGTTCTGTATACACGCAACAGGGATTGCTCACAGAATTATCCTTGCATGTGGAGCTCTAATACACACTTGACGTTTTAGACAAAGGCGATTAATCTCACCTCCCATTTAAAGCAATCAAATATTGAGCATAAGGTGGGAATACACCCTGAAGGAGATCAGTACTTAATTGCAGGACACCACACACACACACACACACACACAAAGAGATATGCATATGCACACACACACTTTGTCATAGGATCACTAGATATTCCTCACTGTATTTCTGGGGGGGAAAACTGCACTAAGTAGTGAATAGGGTATGGGTCAGACAGTTGATTTTTTCCTGAATTTTAACCAGAATAAACCGGATCCAGAGACTACCCACGGGAATTGCCCCCACATTCACACCTAGGGGCTGAGGCAGTCCACCTGCTGCCGTTTTTGGAGAGGTAGGGAGAGCAAACATGCAGAGACAGTAATCTGAGCTCAGGATCAAACCAGAGATCCATACTCCAGCTATAGCTCAATTCCCATCTAATATCCTGTTTTAACAATGATAAAAGCGCACAATATGAAATATGTAGTTCACATTTACAGCATTTGGCAGACACCCTTATCCAGGGCAAATTACATTTTATCTAATTTTTTATACAACTGAGCATTAAGTGCCTTGCACAGGGGCCCAGCAGTGGCAGCTGGAATTCAGACTCATAACCTTCTGATCAGTAGTCCAACACCTTAACCACTAAGCTACAACATCCCTATATAGTTGTTCAAAAATTTTGTTCATCTGCTATGAGATAACAGTTCTATCATGGTTAATCACATTCACATCTGTTTTAAAATCATTCAAAGATTACAGACTACTCAAAGATTCTCTTAATAGGAATGTAGTGTGATGCTGCCAGAGCTTTTGTTCCAATTATCCACAGATCGTGCCATCTAGTGGCCAAAATAGCCAAGTACTGACAAGTAAGGATACACACTGTATCTATAAAAAATTAAAACATACTAATCTGTCTTAATCTATGGTTTTATATTCTATAAACTACTATTATATTTGTAAGCTATAAATATGTAATGTGGTGAAAAGTTATAGGGCAAGCTTTTATGAGGCATGAATACAAAGGTGTGTATTATGACTGATGAAGCAGATTTTCAATTAGATTAAAGAACCCACATTTAGCATTCATGGTACAATGGATGTTATTTCCTGCCAGGAAACTTCTTTCCACACAATTCTTAGCTACTTGGGTGTTTTTCTTAGAATGTATAGGTGCATCTCAATAAATTAGAATGTTGTGGAAAAGTTCATTTATTTCAGTAATTCAACTCAAATTGTGAAACTCGTGTATTAAATAAATTCAGTGCACACAGACTGAAGTAGTTTAAGTCTTTGGTTCTTTTAATTGTGATGATTTTGGCTCACATTTAACAAAAAACCCACCAATTCACTCTCTCAACAAATTAGAATATGGTGACATGCCAATCAGCTAATCAACTCAAAACATCTGCAATGGTTTCCTGAGCCTTCAAAATGGTCTCTCAGTTTGGTTCAATCATGGGGAAGACTGCTGATCTGACAGTTGTCCAGAAGACAATCATTGACACCCTTCACAAGGAGGGTAAGCCACAAACATTCATTGCCAAAGAAGCTGGCTGTTCACAGAGTGCTGTATCCAAGCATGTTAACAGAATGTTGAGTGGAAGGAAAAAGTGTGGAAGAAAAAGATGCACAACCAACCGAGAGAACCGCAGCCTTATGAGGATTGTCAAGAAAAATCCATTCAAGAATTTGAGTGAACTTCACAAGGAATGGACTGAGGCTGGGGTCAAGGCATCAAGAGCCACCACACACAGACGTGTCAAGGAATCTGGCTACAGTTGTCATATTCCTCTTGTTAAGCCACTCCTGAACCACAGACAACATCAGAGGTGTCTTACCTTGGATAAAGAGAAGAAGAACTGGACTGTTGCCCAGTGGTCCAAAGTCCTCTTTTCAGATGAGAGCAAGTTTTGTATTTCATTTGGAAACCAAGGTCCTAGAGTCTGGAGGAAGGGTGGAGATGCTCATAGCCCAAGTTGCTTGAAGTCCAGTGTTAAGTTTCCACAGTCTGTGATTATTTGGGGTGCAATGTCATCTGCTGGTGTTGGTCCATTGTGTTTTTTGAAAACCAAAGTCACTGCACCCGTTTACCAAGAAATTTTGGAGCACTTCATGCTTCCTTCTGCTGACCAGCTTTTGGAAGATGCTGATTTCATTTTCCAGCAGGATTTGGCACCTGCCCACACTGCCAAAAGCACCAAAACTTGGTTAAATGACCATGGTGTTGGTGTGCTTGACTGGCCAGCAAACTCACCAGACCTGAACCCCACAGAGAATCTATGGAGTATTGTCAAGAGGACAATGAGAAACAAGAGACCAAAAAATGCAGATGAGCTGAAGGCCACTGTCAAAGAAACCTGGGCTTCCATACCACCTCAGCAGTGCCACAAACTGATCACCTCCATGCCACGCCCAATTGAGGCAGTAATTAAAGCAAAAGGAGCCACTATCAAGTATTGAGTACATGTACAGTAAATGAACATACTTTCCAGAAGGCCAACAATTCACTAAAAATGTTTTTTTTATTGGTCTTATGAAGTATTCTAATTTGTTGAGAGACTCTAGGACGTTGGTTTCCAAATGAAATACAAAACTTGCTCTCATCTGAAAAGAGGACTTTGGACCACTGGGCAACAGTCCAGTTCTTCTTCTCTTTATCCAAGGTAAGACACCTCTGATGTTGTCTGTGGTTCAGGAGTGGCTTAACAAGAGGAATATGACAACTGTAGCCAGATTCCTTGACACGTCTGTGTGTGGTGGCTCTTGATGCCTTGACCCCAGCCTCAGTCCATTCCTTGTGAAGTTCACTCAAATTCTTGAATGGATTTTTCTTGACAATCCTCATAAGGCTGCGGTTCTCTCGGTTGGTTGTGCATCTTTTTCTTCCACACTTTTTCCTTCCACTCAACATTCTGTTAGCATGCTTGGATACAGCACTCTGTGAACAGCCAGCTTCTTTGGCAATGAATGTTTGTGGCTTACCCTCCTTGTGAAGGGTGTCAATGATTGTCTTCTGGACAACTGTCAGATCAGCAGTCTTCCCCATGATTGAACCAAACTGAGAGACCATTTTGAAGGCTCAGGAAACCATTGCAGATGTTTTGAGTTGATTAGCTGATTGGCATGTCACCATATTCTAATTTGTTGAGATAGTGAATTGGTGGGTTTTTGTTAAATGTGAGCCAAAATCATCACAATTAAAAGAACCAAAGACTTAAACTACTTCAGTCTGTGTGCACTGAATTTATTTAATACATGAGTTTCACAATTTGAGTTGAATTACTGAAATAAAACTCTTCCACGACATTCTAATTTATGCACCTGTATATATTTTACACTTTTGGGTGATGAGTAGTACAAACTAGAAAAGCATATGTAACTAAGAGCAAACCACAACAGCTATGGTGAAAAATACTACAACTACTCCAAAACACCTCTCATCTACTCCTAATACAGGAAAAACTAGGTTACTATTTGCTTATTTGCTGACACAACAGAATGTAATGTACCGGTGAAGCCTGATAATCTCTACTGCAAGTACAACACGAGTACAGATATTTTCAGCAACATTTTGTATGTTTAGTTTCATTCCTTCTCCGCATTGTAGAAACAATGCAATGACCTAAAACGCAGGAGTTAACAGTATGGAGGACATTCACCCTTCACTAGCAGAGACTAGCTCTTATCAGAAATGTCAAACAACCATGTACTTAAAGGAATACAGCAGCATTTTTCATCTTGACCTCTATCCTACATATCTGTATGCGCAATTACTATAGAAAAGAATTTTAGGCAACGAAAAATCACTTGAAAATCTAGGGATTGATTAATTCCATAAGAAAGGAAGAACACACAATAGGCTGTGCTGTTACAGGAAAATAATTCATGCTGGCACGGTGCCTATGCGGTACATACGCAAAGTATGTTATTACAGAGCACTTTTTAACACAATTTTTGGTGGCACAGTTTAATGCAAATTCCATGACAAAATTTGGTCCTGTTATCACTGTTATCTCGAATCACCCAAGACTAATAACAATGTGTTATTACAAAGTGCGTGAAGTTATGAGTTGAAAAACTGCCATTTGACTTCTGTTATTCATTCATTGTCTGCCGCTTATCCAAACTACACTCGGGTCACGGGGAGCCTGTGCCTATCTCAGGCGTCATAGGGCATCAAGGCAGGATACACCCTGGACGGAGTGCCAACCCATCGCAGGGCACACACACACTCTCATTCACTCACACAATCACACACTACGGACAATTTAGAGATGCCAATCAACCTACCATGCATGTCTTTGGACTGGGGGAGGAAACCGGAGTACCCGGAGGAAACCCCCGAGGCATTGACTTCTGTTATTATAAAGTTAAATGTTTTCCATTCTATTCTTAATAAAAGACACAAGTGTGGTATCTGACGATAAAAGCAAGCTGGTGTATTCCTTTAAAACGGCCAAATACAGCTATTTTATGCAAGACCGCTACCGAATGCTTTATACTGTTTCCTGATATTACATCTATTTAAAAGTAGTCCTGATGAGAGTAGTTACCATTGCATGTAATAAAATACAGTATAAGTAGTGCGTTGTGCAGAAAAGAAAATGTCCCATATGGTTTTGTCTTCTCATTTTTAGTCTAATCAACCATACAAAAAAGCTAAAAATTTTGATTTCAACATCTATCCACTTGAAGTCAGCCATAAGCATTAAAGCAGATTTGAAACAGTCTCCAGCAGTATTGGATAAGGACAGCATGATCTGCCAGCGGATATTACTTCTGGCCCACTGTTGCTCTGCATCCATCAGCCAAAGACACATTACACACAACAGAGTGAGACAAGAATAGAGCAGATGATGGTTAAACATGAACAGTAACTCAGGCGAAGACCCATCACCCCTCTGCTCTTTTATTGCTAGTACTTATTAAGATTTCCTTAATGTTTACCATGTCTCCATTCTTTAATCATGATGTTGACCACAGTGACAGTGTAAAAATGCCACAAGGAACTGGTGTAATGGCTAGAAATGTGCAATAAATAAACCCAGATTTGCTGACCATAAGGCAGCAGGATAGTTTCTCTGATAATAATGACATAGCGCTCTGCATTAAAATCCTCCATCCGTTTGTCAGAAGGTAATAATTCAGAGCTGTTCGGACGTCTGGAAATATACACAGCCGCTGTGATTGTGACTTATAGTGAAAACTAATCACAGCTGTAAATCATAATCATTATCATCATCTTCTTGGAAGCTTCTCAGATTTATACATGTTCCTAGTTTGCACTTAGTAGGCAACTACCAAAACACTAAGGCATCCACTTTTTTAGACAGGACAGAGAGACAGATAAGAGATGTTCTTGTCTTTTCATTACATTTCGGCAGCTGTTAATAAAATGTCTACTCAGATGAAAAATAGGTCCCTAATAAAATAAAGAAAAGAAAAAATGTGGTCAACAAGATTCCACTCAGGACAAAATAGAGGTATCTCTACTTTCATCTCAACCCTGTTATGTGTCCATTAAGAAAGCTGTCCTCCTCTTAAGAAAGCTGAATCCTGTAAACACAAAATGCATACACAGGACCACGTCTGGAATTTGTACTCTTTGGGGATCAATAAAGGTTGTATATTTGACCCTACATAAGTGGATTTTTCTATACGAAAAAGTTCTCCAAACACTTTATAAGCTGAAACTGGTAAGTATCCCAAGTACTCTTGAGGAACTCTTTTATGTGGGGCTTGCCTTATCTAATTTATTCAAGCTGTGTTAAAGGACATCAGCTGAAATCATTAAGCAAAACCATTCCACTAAGACAAGCAAGTAACCTAATGCCACTACATCCAGTATATGGAAACCATTTCTAAGTTGGAAACAATGGAAACGACCTCATTTACTGACTTAATTATTTCACAGCAATCACTTTTCTCATCCCATCTCATCAACACCCTTCTCTTCTACACCCCCTACTTTGAACCCTATCCTTTATAGGAGGCCCTGCTACCTCTCCTGCTTTCTCTCCTCTCCTTTTTATTTCTTCGTTTTGTGTCACTCGATTGCACTCCAGTCCTTCGTTACTGCCCCTCCACATCTGCTCCGTCTTTTTCAACCTCAAATTAAAATTCAAATGCTCACTCTCTCTGTATTTCCATGTTTGTTTTGGGCCTTTCTTGCCATTTTTACTTCCCGGTGTGTTTTCTTTGTCACTAAAGCCTTGGTAACTAAAGGACTGTGAGAGTTTACGTGTCACTATGGCAACAGGGGAGCACAAGAAGTCAGCCTGAGGCGCCTTTGAGTTGTGTGGAAAAAAAATATATATATAACGGATGTAGAAAAGCCCCTGGAGACGGTCATGTCTGAGATGCTAATATGTAGTTTGCCTACTCATCAATTTTCCCACTCAGTGGCAACTTGTATTAATCCCATTCCTAGTGATATTATTGTATTTCCATATGTAATGAATAAGAATGCCCGAGCTTCTCTGTGGATTTGCTCTTCATGGCTGGGGGATTTCCATCATTATGAATTTAGAAAGAAAATAAAAGTCTACTTGAGATAATACACAAATCTACACAGAACACACACCTAGCCTACAAACTGTGACTTACAAACTAAACATAGCTTCAATGTGCAAGGCATTTTCACCATGCAGTGAGTATGTGCAAATCTGTTTCCAATTGTAAACTGTGACTGAATCCTTTTCTCACACTCTTTTTTTTTTTTAACTTTATCACCAGGCTCAATGCTACACCAACTTGCTCTCATGCTTCTTCTTTGCCTTCTTGCAGTTGATTATATAGCACAGTCTAGGTCTTTGTCTCATTCCTGGCTATTTCACATTCAACACAACAGGCTTAATCAGCACTAATGAAATAACCTTGAGTAGTAAGAGAACTAAGACAGAGGGGTAAAAAAAAAAAGTGAAATGAGCGCAGCTTTCTATCTTTTCTCGCCAACTACACAACCAATCATTTCACACAGTTGGAATATGTGATAGGATTTACAAGCTTTATAAAGCTTTGCTTCCAAATATCATATGTAAGCCAATGGGTAAACAATTCCCTATTATTCCACAAGACCGTCTGTGAGACAAATCACAGGTTTATTTATTAATTAATGTGCATATTCTAATACGATATTGTTTCTATAGTAACAACTTCCACAGGGACTTGGTATGCTCAACTCTCCATATTATCCGAATAATATAAGATTTGCTGTGTGTTGTTATTTAACAAATAAGAACCAGTAAAAATAAATATCATCATTGATATGGTGGAAGATACCTAGAAGAACATTTTTTGAAAGTAGCGTCAAAGCTTTCTAGTCAGGTCAGGTAAAGCTGAAACTCTGAAACATGTTTTCGATCTTGGCCATATCTAAGAAATGAGATCGCTGCCTTTTATGTCTCATAAACCTCTAGAGAAAGTGTTTATGGCTGCTGTAATGTAATTGAAAACAGGGACTAATTAGTTTCACAGACCTTCACAGAATTAAATTTAACTACAAACAAAGAAACAGTGTGATCATTTCATGAATGTACTTTAACCTATAGTCATGCAAATCATTAAAACAAACACCTTTGCTGTTTTCTCTATTCTCTAATTCCCCCTGCACACATGATCTGAATTACTAAGTTATTATAAACTCTTGCTCTAGCTCACTTTAATTCAAGCCCTGTGATGTTACTCAATCACAACCTTAAATCAGTCTCTCAGGCATTCCCATAAGGTGTCCTAAATAACAGATGCAGAGACAGATGGATTTCCTACCTGCTACTCGCACCACAGCTCTCTCTGCAGGATCCAGCACAGAATCCTGGCTCTTCCGCTTGCGTCTCTCGTGTTTGGACAGATTCCAAGGCAGAGTGTCCCCTTTTGGTCCGGACATGCTTTGAGGGCATGGAGACAGGGATCCCCCAGAACGCTCGCTACGAAACGAACGCTCGCTCACACACGAGCGCTCACTCAGGCTCTCCTCGTCGGAAGAAGACATGCTGTCGGCCTGGAAAAAAGCATGAGGACAGCGTCAGTTAGAACTTCAATATGGTGTGAGAAATTTGGGCAGCACAACAAAGTTGTTCGCATTGTCAGTTAATTACAGAGTATCAGCTGCACATTTCTTACACTCAGAGTAACAGAGACGTTGATGCGCTGGTGGAGATCAGGTGATCTCCAGTGACTCATGGAATGATGATGGAGGAAAAAACCAGAAGATTGATCATCCCCACTAATGAACTATTAATATAAGCTTAAGTTCAGATCAATATAAGACATTCTGTTGATGGCTCAGAGCAGCGATCTCACACCCACTGTGATCCTGAAGGAATAAGGCCCATGGGAGCAAGATTAGACATCTGTCAATCTCCAAGATCAACATAAACTGAAAGATCAATAGCACTGACCTAAGTGCAAGGTAGCTGAACATCTCCCCTTCTGCCTCCTGTCACCTTTAATAAAATATCAAACTGAATCTGAAAAGAGCTCTTATGGCCTATAGTTCTTCCGAAACTATCAGCTGAAACTATAGGAACTTTGTATCCTGGATTGACCACAGGTATAGTCTAAATGGAAGAGAGTGGACTTTGTTCTAGATCAATAAGCAGTATAGATGTCCAGTTGACAGGTATTTCCTGTGCATGTCTAGGTCAGTTACATTTTTCTGCAAAGAGCAGGAAAGATCTCAGAGAAAGCTTAATGTGGTTAAAGCTCGATAAACATTCAGGCCTTCGCTGCCATGTTTTTCTTCTGTGGCAGCCAGCATTTATAAATAGCCTGGGTTTAAAATCACACTGTCTCATTATGCTTGAGAGGTACAATGTAAAGAGAAAAGGCAGGGTGTTTTTTTGCAAATGTGCAAAAACAAAGTCTCTTTGCACACACTCAGAAAGATCATGGCAGCTGCAGAGTTGTGTTGGTTTAAAGTCTCAGTCCAATTGGCACAGAATTTACAAATACACTAAAAAAAAAAACCTGATGTCTTAGCATCATGCTTAATCACACCATGACAAAGGAGGGAGAGAATGTGGAACAGAAAGCCAGATACACTTCACCTCAGATGACTCAAATGTATCTAAGAGTTACACTAGCACCCAGTTTAGGTAGCAAGGCTTCTTAAAGTTAGCACTGACTGAAGAGGGAACATCATGAATACACTGACCAATGACTCTTCAGTGCACTGCATTCATTCAGGGTTTATTGTTCACTGAATGAATAGAGTTTGATCTCACTATAATGTAGATGTCTATCTGCTGTACTACACTGAGAACAATAAGCAAGTTAAATTGACACTGGACATCATTCAGTATTAGGATATGAAATAGGTTCTTAGGAGAATATAAAATTACTGATCTGTGGCTTGCCACAATGTGTCGGCCCTCATCGACCGTATCCATCAACCCAAAGAGACCAGTTAGTGGAGTATTTTCAGAAAAGTGGTTACAATGACATAGGAATAGCATGGTCGTGTAAGATGTGGTAGCTTGGTGCTTAAGGTGTTTGGCTACTGATCCGAAGGTTGTGAGTTTGAATCCCAGGTCCACCAAGCTGCCACTGCTTACTCTGTAAGTCACTCTGGATAAGGGTGTCTGCCAAATGCCAGAAATGTAAATGTTGTGTATGTGGCAATAAAACATTTGTATCAGGTCCTGGAGTGTTTCATCAATGTTGGGTTAGGAAACAGTCCACAAAACAAGAATATCCATTTAAAAGTGGTATGAGTGAAGAAGAATTATCATTAACTGCGCACAAAAAAGATGAGTTACGTCCTCTAACTGTACAACTACAGCTTGGACCTACAAGTTACATGTATCTAGGATACAAGAGTACACATCGTTTAAAAATACAAACATACGGCTTCTGCAACTGATACACTCGTAGCAACACCTCACACACTACAATGACAGTGTAGTCTATCATCTTCTATGTTATAAATGAGCCATTAATTAAATAATATATCCCATGGGGATCCATTTCCACTGGTATATGGGGTAGAGTGAGGCTGACAAAATGTGCTCAGATGCGAAGGGCTACAGTCATTGCATCTGTATGTTAGATGTACCTGATTAAATGACCAGAGTGAAGCTATATACTAGGAAAACCTAATAATCTGGTTGAGTGTGTATACACTATGAACTCTCAAGCAAATGATATTTCAGTACAGAACACACAGGTGTCTGATTGTACTGAGAATGATATGGATGACTAAATCAGAATTAGATCAAATTCAATCAATCCACTGATGTGTTTAATGCCATGTTTGTGGGTAAGGTTTATAAACACACAGTAGATATTGAACCTGATCAAAGAACAGCTACTTCATATAGCATGCTGTACTCTCAGAAATGAAAATACCAAACTGTACTCTTCTTCAAAGCTGACCTGGTACTATCAAAAAGTGCTCCTGGGTGGCACAAGTGAAAAGTGTTCATCCTATCATCAGGGAAAGTGAGTATAAATCCAAATGATGCCACAGCCAGCTGTAAGATCTGTAGGAGGCCATGCTCTCTGGGTGGGAGGGTTGGCATATGATCTCTCTCCTGTCAATTACAAAGGTGGACTTCTGCGAGCCCGGGCATGTGGAAGAGGGCAGATAGCACTCTCCTCCAAGTGTACTACACAGGCTTGTGATGTAGCATGAACAGCAGCTTGAAGCATGTGGTTGGCTGGTTTCATGTGTCTCTGATGAAACATGTATTAGCTATGGTAGCTGTTGTATGAGTGGGTGAGCTGGCCAGTTGGTGGAAATTGTCATGTGACCAAATTGGGGAGACATTGTGCAAAATCAAATACATATAGACACTATATTGCCAAAAGATTTGGGACACTCCTCCAAATCATTGAATTCAGGGGTTGTTTTTCAGGGGTTGGGCTTGGCTCCTTAGTTGCAGTGAAAGGAACTCTTAATGCTTCAGCATACCAAGACATTTTGGACAATTTCATGCTCCCAACTTTATGGGAACAGTTTGGGGATGACCCCTTCCTGTTCCAACATGACTGCACACCAGTGCACAAAGCAAGGTCCATAAAGACATGAATGAGCGAGTTTGGTGTGGAGGACCTTCACAGAGTCCTGACCTCAACCCGATAGAACAGGCCTTCTCGTCCAACATCATTGCCTGACCTCAGAAATGTGCTTCTAGAGGAATGGTCAAAAATTCCCATAAACAAACTCCAAAACCTTGTGGAAAGCCTTCCCAGAAGAGTTGAAGCTGTTATAGCTGCAAAGGGTCGGCCAACTCCATATTATATTCAAGTGCATGTACAGGCAAAACTTTTGGCAATATAGCGTACTACATTCCTGTTTCCAGGTGAATGATATTATTAAAGATAATATCTATTATTAAAGATAATATCTATAAAAAGACAAAAGATGTACTATTGATGGTATCACCTCAGTGACAGGGAAAAGTTCAGGCTGCTAAAATACTCAGCTCAGTTACTGTGAGGATGTTAGTACCAGCCACTACTCAGGGATCTGGTAATAAAATAGAAATTGGATCTGTGCATCTCTGGTAAATGTGCTATAGAGGGCATAGGCTAATAAAGCCATGGAATATTCAGGGAATGGAGCATTTGATATAGACTCTTACCTCAACATGGAAAACTCAACTTGAACTCCTTTTATTTGCTTGATATTAAACTCAATTATGTATCATTTGACTTTCAGATTCCTATAGGGCGTGTGCAGGACTCTAGGTCTGGTTAAGACACTATAACGGGCTGTTAGAGGAGAGAAATGTGTCGGCATCTTTGGCTGCTCTGTGGCTCATGGGAATCGATCAAACCTTCTTTATGAAGGGTCTTACTCACCGGTCCTAGTCCGGACATCTGCTATAGTGACTGCTACAACGCTTTAGACGTTATTTAAAAATAAAATACCGTGAGAATGTAATGTAAAATCTGGGCTTGGCTGGTGATGTGATCGGTCAGTGAGCAAGCCTTTGTCCATACAACATACCGGATTGCTTATGATGATGGCCGAGATCACAGAGATGGTGCGCCACCAAAAAAAAAAAAAAGCTCCCTAATGAAAACGCGGTCGTTAATAAGCGCTAAATGGATCCAGTGCTTTTAGATCGCATGAATTCAATTAACAGCATCAGTGTAACTGAATGAAGATGAGAAGCCATCACACAAGCAGACAGCTACGTTTATAAAGAGCCTTACCGGAGAGTCCCCGAGCCCCGGCCAGAGCCACGCGGGCAGGGATGTGAGGATAACCCGGCTACGATCCTGTGATCCCCTGGATTCAATGCAATCCGCTGTGGAGGGCTGGGAAATCGTTCCTCCAGCGATCACACCGAGCCGGGTAACGGAACAGCAGGACTACACAGACCGAGGGCTGCGGTAATGGCTGTCTGTTCCCCTCCTTTCATATCCCTCCTCTCTCCCGCTCTCACTCCTTCTCTCCCCCTCCTTCTCTTCCTCCTAGTCATTTCTCTCCCTCCTCCTCCTCCTCCTCCTCCTCTTCCTCTTCCTCTTCTTCAGCCCCTTCCACTACCACCATCACTATCACGTTCCCCAATCTCCATCCACACACACATTAATGAGCTGATGAGCTGTGACGACATAAAAATCACAAGACTTTTGTTTTTCTGAAAAGTTAGACAGGTTAGTTAGACAGTGCAGCCTTTTAGTCCATTTTGTGTAATGTGATTTTGGCCACTACACTCAATAGCATGTGGTAGCTTAGTGGTTAAGGTGTTGGACTACTGATCTGAAGGTTGAGCAAGGTCTTCCTCAGATGTAGAAATTGAGATCAATTGTAAGTCACTCTGGATAAGGGCGTCTGCCAAATGCTAGAAATGTAAATGGTCAAAAGTATATAAACACCTGACCATCACATGCATATGTTTTGCTTACACAGTAAGCAAAACAGTTTGGTACACAGTTAAATAGATTGCCTTTGTATGCTGTAGCATTAATATTTCTCTTCACTGGAACTAAGAACAAAACCTGTTCCAACATGACAATGCCCAAGTGCACAAAGAAAGCTCCATGAAGATATTATTTGCACAGGAAGAATTTGAGTGTCCTGCACAGAGCTATGACCTCACCCCTGCTGAACACATTTGGAATGAGGTGGAATGCTGACTGCACCCCAGGCCTCCTTGCTTCACATCAGTGTCTGACCTCACTAATGCTCTTGCAGCTGAATGAGGAAATTCCCACAGCCACGCTCAAGCATCTAGTGGAAAGCCGTCCCAGAAATGTTAAGTCTATTAAAACAAGATGAGGGGAATAAATGTGGAATAAGATGTGCAGAAAACATATATGAGTGTGTTGCCATGTATCCACAAATCTCATTTTCCTCTTGTTAGAAAAATATTTGTCAATAACTAATTCTCAGACTGACTGCTTAGTAAATAAACCAAATCTCTCCAAGCATCTCGTGCCAGGTTATGCATATAAGCATCCAAAGTTTACAATTTCTCAACATAACATGTGAAACAGACTTAAAATCTGCCACTTCCATTCTGAATTTTAATGTCTGTGCAAAATGTATTCAAATCAGTGCATCCCAATCTAATCATCAGCATAATGACATCCACTTTCCCTAATCTCACTAGACAGGGGGACTCAGAAGAGTGTAGTTTGAATATTTGAGCTAAATAGGTTAAATGGCCATATGAGTATTGGTTTTCTGTCTGTTCTGTAGCTCCTGAAGTTTAGTCCAAATACTCACAAAGTTGTAGTGATTAATATAAGTCATATAACTGTTCTGCTAAGTTATAGTAATAGGCTGGAGCTGAAGCAATGTGATTTCAGGTCACACTTGGGGTTATAGACACCCCTTTATGGATTCCTGTGTGAGTAGTTGGTAGTCAGAGCTACTGAAGTGTGAATAAAAGCACAGGAATTTAGTTCAACAGCATAGGATTAACCGAAACAAGCACTGCTTGTCAAATCAAACAAAACTAGATCAGCCTGCAATAATATTGTGGCTTTGCAGATGAGAGCCAGCAGGAAACATTGAAAATAGTTTATTTCCTCACAAGTGATGATAAGCATATATGAATACTTGATCTAAAATTTTGTAGTTGATTGTGCAAAGTTGTATGTATATTTGTACATCATTTATTTTATTTGTGTCTACTCCATGCCCCAAATACAAGCTACATTTGGAGAAAGTTAAGAAGAAAAAGAATTTATCAAGACATTTAATGTGTAAGGTTTCACTGATGCTCATTCAGAATGTCGTAGCCTGATATCATTTCCATTTTTCCACTATAAATGGCAAGAAGGCAGTTATAAATGCAAACAATATCTGTATGTCAATATCAATATTCTTTATAACGCTGACTTTTTCTGTTTCCAACAAATAACTTTCGGATCCTCTGAGCTGCAAATTCACCCACTGGTTTGTTTTATTATCCTCATACCTTCTACTGACGTAATTATTTATACAGCTCATTAATGCTATGTCTACTCTAACCTTAAATTCTGTTTATATATATATATATATATATATATATATATATATATATATATATACCTATCAGGCATAACATTATATTGTGCCTAATATTGTGTTGGTCCCCCTTTTGCTGCCAAAACAGCCCTGACCCATCATGCACTGTGTACACCTTTCTATCAGAACCAGTATGAATTTCTTCAGCAGTTTGAGCAACAGTCGTTGGGGCAACAGTCCCTCGTCTGTTGGATCGGATCACACGGGCCAGCCTTCGCTCCCCACGTGCATCATTGAGCCTTGGCCGCCCATGACCCTGTCACAGGTTCACCACTGTTCCTTCCTTGGACCACTTTTGATACAGTGGGGCAAAAAAGTATTTAGTCAGCCACCAATTGTGCAAGTTCTCCCACTTAAAAAGATGAGAGAGGCCTGTAATTTTCATCATAGGTACACTTCAACTATGAGAGACAGAATGAGAAAAAAAAAATCCAGAAAATCACATTATCTGATTTTTAAAGAATTTATTTGCAAATTATGGTGGAAAATAAGTATTTGGTCACCTACAAAAAAGCAAGATTTCTGGCTCTCACAGACCTGTAACTTCTTCTTTAAGAGGCTCCTCTGTCCTCCACTCGTTACCTGTATTAATGGCACCTGTTTGAACTCGTTATCAGTATAAAAGACACCTGTCCACAACCTCAAACAGTCAGACTCCAAACTCCACTATGGCCAAGACCAAAGAGCTGTCAAAGGACACCAGAAACAAAATTGTAGACCTGCACCAGGCTGGGAAGACTGAATCTGCAATAGGTAAGCAGCTTGGTGTGAAGAAATCAACTGTGGGAGCAATTATTAGAAAATGGAAGACATACAAGACCACTGATAATCTCCCTCGATCTGGGGCTCCAAGCAAGATCTCACCCCGTGGGGTAAAAATGATCACAAGAACGGTGAGCAAAAATCCCAGAACCACACGGGGGGACCTAGTGAATGACCTGCAGAGAGCTGGGACCAAAGTAACAAAGGCTACCATCAGTAACACACTACGCCACCAGGGACTCAAATCCTGCAGTGCCAGACGTGTCCCCCTGCTTAAGCCAGTACATGTCCGGGCCCGTCTGAAGTTTGCTAGAGAGCATTTGAATGATCCAGAAGAGGATTGGGAGAATGTCGTATGGTCAGATGAAACCAAAATAGAACTTTTTGGTAAAAACTCAACTTGTCGTGTTTGGAGGAGAAAGAATGCTGAGTTGCATCCAAAGAACACCATACCTACTGTGAAGCATGGGGGTGGAAACATCATGCTTTGGGTCTGTTTTTCTGCAAAGGGACCAGGACGACTGATCCGTGTAAAGGAAAGAATGAATGGGGCCATGTATCGTGAGATTTTGAGTAAAAACCTCCTTCCATCAGCAAGGGCATTGAAGATGAAACGTGGCTGGGTCTTTCAGCATGACAATGATCCCAAACACACCGCCCGGGCAACGAAGGAGTGGCTTCGTAAGAAGCATTTCAAGGTCCTGGAGTGGCCTAGCCAGTCTCCAGATCTCAACCCCATAGAAAATCTTTGGAGGGAGTTGAAAATCCGTGTTGCCCAGCGACAGCCCCAAAACATCACTGCTCTAGAGGAGATCTGCATGGAGGAATGGGCCAAACTACCAGCAACAGTGTGCAAAAACCTTGTGGTGACTTACAGAAAACGTTTGACCTCTGTCATTGCCAACAAAGGGTATATAACAAAGTATTGAGATTAACTTTTGTTATTGAC
This sequence comes from Hemibagrus guttatus, assembly GCA_033459395.1. Lineage (NCBI taxonomy): Eukaryota > Metazoa > Chordata > Actinopteri > Siluriformes > Bagridae > Hemibagrus > Hemibagrus guttatus. The sequence continues at coordinate 10,154,282 of JAUCMX010000024.1, forward strand.
CAAATACTTATTTTCCACCATAAATAGCAAATAAATTCTTTAAAAATCAGACAATGTGATTTTCTGGATTTTTTTTTTCTCATTCTGTCTCTCATAGTTGAAGTGTACCTATGATGAAAATTACAGGCCTCTCTCATCTTTTTAAGTGGGAGAACTTGCACAACTGGTGGCTGACTAAATACTTTTTTGCCCCACTGTATATACTGACCACTGAAGCCCGGAAACACCCCACATGAGCTGCAGTTTTGGAGATGCTGTGATCCAGTCGTCTAGCCATCACAATTTGGCCCTTTTTTGCACAAAGCCATTACAATTTGCACATTTTTCCTGCTTCTAACACATCAACTTTGAGGACAAAATGTTCACTTGTTGCAGGTATAGAAAATGGATGGATGGATGGATGGATGGATGTTCACTTGCTGCCTAATAAATCCCACTCACTAACAGGTGTCATGATGAGATAATCAATGTTATTCACGTCACCTCTCAGTGGTCATAATGTTATGGCTCATCATATACATATTTAAAAAGGAAACCCTTATTTTTAAAAAAAAAAATAATAGCTGAATTTTTATTATTAAAAAAGAAAAGCAGTTTTCTTCATGGGATCCAGTCAAATGTCCCTATAAGTGAAAATGGTCATATATTTCTGTCTCTGTAAAACATTTGGTCACCATAAAGATTTAAAAACACTCCAGTGCACATCCACACACAGATCCCACCTTACCTCGAACTGTGTAGAGTATCTTCTTTAGATCAAGTCTGAAGACTGTGTACGTTTCTCATTTTATGTTTTTGTGCCTTATGTTTTGTATTGTTGCAGAACACACTCACATTTACTTCATGTGGTATGTTCCTTTCTTTATGCAGACAAAAATGTGTTTATACGTTTATTAAACTTTAACATAAATAAACCAATTTCATACATGTGTAATGTGTCACATTCCATTTTGACATTTTGTTCTCTAGTTTTATTTTCTAAAGATTGCCCCAGTTGACACCGTGTGCAGATCATTGAGTGAAATTGATGGTTTTCTACCTCCATCTAGTGGACAAAAACAATATTCCATATTAACATCAGATTCTGAGACCTGAAAAAGTGTCATGGATATAACTGTCTAGCTTTTATTTGAGGAGTGAATTTATATTATATATTATAACTTCTTCAGAAATTTGAGCATGTATTGTGTTGGTCCCTGTTTTGCTGCCAAAACAGCCCTGACCCGTCATGCACTGTGTATTCTGACAGCTTTCTATCAGAACCAGCATTTACTTCTTCAGCAATTTGAGTAACAGTAGCTCGTCTGTTGGATCGGATCACACGGGCCAGCCTTTGCTCCCAACGTGCATCAATGAGCCTTCGCCGCTCATGACCCTGTCACTGGTTCACCACTGTTCCTTCCTTGGACCACTTTTGATAGATACTGACCACTGCAGACCGGGAACACCCCACAAGAGCTGCAGTTTTGGAGATGCTCTGATCCAGTCATCTAGCCAAATCCTTACACTTGCCCATTTTTCCTGCTTCTAACACATCAACTTTGAGGACAAAATGTTCACTTGCTGCCTAATATATCCCACCCACTAACAGGTGCCATGATGAGGAGATAATCAGTGTTATTCACTTCACCTCTCACTGCTCAGAATGTTATGCCTGACTGGTGTATATTGTTTAAAAAGCTGTTTGATGGAATTGAAACCTTTAACACAGGCACGTTAATATAAGTTAAAACTCAAATATACCACCATTTTGCAGAATCCTTGAATCTGATTAGTCAGAAGATCCTGATTCATTTTCTTTATCAGCAGGTCTACATGAGCAGGTGTATAATGTTTGAGATGGCAAAGCTTTTTTAAATAGTGATGTGAAAGTAACATTTGTGGGAGATGCAGATGTCAGAGCTTTCACACAGTCAGATCTCCTCCACAAAGGAACAGTTCGGTTCAACTTTTTGTGCTTTACAGTTTCATTTTAAACCACAAGCTGCACATTTTTGTCTTATTAAAGAGAGAAATTTAAAGAAAGAAGTATCTGGTTAGGGATTAACATGAGCAATAACAAGGGAAGTCATCTGTTTAACAGAGAAATGAAAAGTCATTCTTCTTCTTCTTTTGGCTTTTCCCTTCAGGGGTCGCCACAGCGAACCATCTCTCTCCACCTATCCCTATCTTCTGCATCCTCAACACTTGCACCCACTAGCTTCATATCCTCATTAATTCCATCCATAAAGAAATGAAAAGTCATTGTTTAATGAATAAAAATTGTTACTGTTAGCAAATTGCTCTGGTGTAAGAGAAATAAAACACTTTTTAAGACACTTTTACAGGAAAATCATCCACCAGGCTGGTAAGAGAACACCCAGTGCAATAAATAAACAGAGCAACAATAAATGCTTGCCTTCTTTATTAATTTGTTTGTGTTTTCCTGTGAAAGCATTCAAAAATGAGAACAATGGTTCTGTCTGAGACTATGTGTGCAAAAAAATTGAAATAAACATGAAATGATGAGGAATAATATTTATTAAATTTGGAGTAGAACAGAAACAGTGTTGTTAGAATAATTATAATACACGAGTGAGTCAGCACGCTGAATGTCTAACAAGGAGCCGAGAGCTCAGGGCCGAGGGTCTTCTTTGCCCGTGTGATGTGCAGGAGGTGTGTATGAGCCTTCTTTAATCAGCTTATCCCTCTGCTTCCGGATCTCATGCAAGCGCTCGTGCTGGGTGAAGATACAGGAATGTTAGGAATGTAGGCACTAGTTGGAAAAAGTGCCAATTAGAAGAAAACATGGGGTGAAATACAACATTTAAGGAAAATATTGCATCATATCATATATAGGCCTTATTTCTATCCATATCAGCATGGAGAAAACTCACATTTCCCTGCACTGAGAAAACAACAGAAACACTGCAGACTTGGAAATCACTTTTAATGGAAACCTCAGGGCAATTACATTAATAAACATTTAAAATCTGTCATTATACACTGCAAACATTCAAAAATACAATTTAACATTACTTTAAAAAAAATTTGCCAATTTTCAGACACTGGAGCATTACAGTAAAAATCAACGTACACTTCCCCTGAGGTTATAAGCTACAAATGTGCAGAAACAGAGGCACTTCTATGACTGCCATTAACGCTGTGTTTATTCACTACATTTAGAAGAACACAGGAAGACGTCTATAAAACTGTCACATCAATCTTTACTGACTGCCAAATGTGTCAGAAATGTCCTTGTGTCTGCCAATAATTACATCACTAACAGCTGTTCTGTTCTTTCTCAATGCAAACAGATGTGTTGAAATTGTTGTTCTATGCAACTGCACCTGTGCTACAAATGTAGCATTTAGACATTTCAAACTGTTGTTTTTAAATGTACTAACCGTCTTTTGCCGGTGCATGCACTCATAGAAATCTTCAAACTCCAGTTTGCATTCTTTCTTAGCACGAGTCTGACCGATGCCGTGGCCACACTCGATCCACTCCTTCTCAAAGGCATGGCAGCGTGCGGCTCGCTTGTAAGGCTGTTCTCCGCTCTGAGCCAGGATCCAGTGGTCCAAGTTGATTCCCAGCCTGGACTGAAGGTCAACGAACGGCATGGTTCTAGAAAATAAAAACGTATAATGAGTTCAAGTACACAAACATTAGAGGAAAAATACACTGTATATTATATCTACACCAACCAGGCATAACATTATGACCACCTGCCTAATATTGTGTTGTTTCCCCTTTTGCTATCAAAACAGCCCTGATCGGTCATGCACTGTGCATGCTGACACCTTTCCATCAGAACCAGAATTAACTTCTTCAGCAATTTGAGCAACAGTAGTTCGTCTGATGGATCGGATCACACGGGCCAGCCTTCGCTCCCAATGTGCATCAATGAGCCTTCACCACCCGTGACCCTGTTGTCGGTTCACCACTGTTTCTTCCTTGAACCACTTTTGATAGATACTGACCACTGCAGACCGGGAACACCCCACAAGAGCTGCAGTTTTGGAGATGCTCTGATCCAGTCATCTAGCCATCACAATCTGGCCCTTGTCAAACTCGCTCAAATCCTTACGGTTGACCATTTTTCCTGCTTCTAACACATCAACTTTGAGGACAAAATGTTCACTTGCTGCCTAATATATCCCACCCACTAACAGGTGCCATGATGAGGAGATAATCAGTTCACTTCACCTGTCACTGCTTATAATGTTATGCCTGATTGGTGTATATTGCCTAGAATTTTTTATATTTAACATATATTTATCATTATTTTCAATTACATTAATATTTACTTTGTATTTAGTTTTGAGTACACAATGACGATCCAATAATAGTGTACACAATTAAAATTCAGTTCTTGATTCATTTCTATCTAAAGAGTGCAATGCAGCAGCGCTTTATTCCGCCCAGCTCTCACCTCCTGACCTGTACACTTTCTCACGCTGTACAACTTATTACCTTTTGTCATGACTTCAATCGGTAATCAGCGCCCTTATAACTAATATTTTGATCTCCTAGATAAAATTACACAAATACTATATTAAATAAATACACCATTATTCCTTTAATGGGTGTACTAGCGCCCTTTGACTCTGATTCTATATGAGAGCGTTAGCATCTAGCTGACTAACTTAGCAATGCTAGCGTATACAACATTCGACCTAGACTTTCCCGACAGAAAGCATGTTTATACAATAATATACCGCTCTGAAAGCTTTTTGTTCCACCATTAATATGACTGACATCTAAACAGCAACAAGCTATTATTTAAAAAAAAAAAAAAAACAACTCACCGTATTCTTCGGGTTCACTTTAACCTTTTCCAGACAAACCACAGTTTACTTGGCGGCTTGACGTAAATCTGTTCTGGAGATGCTTTATTTGCGACATTGCTGCAAAGCTGGTCATGACGTAACCACGCCAGAAGAAGACAGAAGATGGCGCTGTGGGAATAATTAGTGTTCTATCTATCTATCTATCTATCTATCTATTCTATCTATCTATCTATCTATCTATCTATCTATCTATCTATCTATCTATCTATCTATCTATCTATCATAGATATGATGTTTTACATTAGAAGGATTCTTTTTTAAGTTCAACTTAAGCCAGCTATTAAATGAAAAAAATAAAATGTAGTGAAATAACAGGTGAATGTTTTAGATATACATGTACTAGAGTGATTAATAGTTATTCTTTATTTATGCCATAAGTTTGCGATATATTTTAATATGTAAGTCACTGACAGACTCATGGGTCCCCCCTGGCCTGGGTAGTAATGCCACATAAGTGGCTTGGGTGCACCTATGGTAGATCAATTACGACACTGTCCTCTAGAGTGCCCTTACAGTCAAGAATACATAATGCTGTGTAGGATTTTGCTATGATCAAAGAAACGTGATGTAGTGCCCTAATGATGGCCTTTTAGTGGAGAAAAAGAGTTGAAGTGCTTTCTAGGTGCTCCTAATTGTGAGAACCGTGCTCTCTAGAATGCCTCTACTGGAGTAACTTTAGTAAAGCATATCATGATTTAATGCACTCCAGGTGTCCTCTATTTTCCGTAAATGCATGTAGGAGGTGACCTTTTTTATTAATCCATCCCATCCTCACCCCCACCCCTCAGAGAGCCTGCACCCTCCCAGTTAGGGATTTGGAAATTTTGTCTTATTAAAATAAATGTTTTGCTAGAGCAGATTATTTTTTAGTATTAGGTAGTGTTTAGGCTACTTTTGTCTGTAAACAATGGATAACTATTCACGTATACACAATATTATGCCACATAAAGGTAGAATATGTATTTATTACACTAAGATGGTTTGGACATGTTCAGAGGAGGGAGAGTGAGTATATTGGTAGGAGAATGTTGGACATGGAGCTGCCAGGCAGGAGGCAAAGAGGAAGGCCAAAGAGGAGGTATATGGAGGTAATAAATGAGGATATGAAGCTAGTGGGTGCAAGTGTTGAGGATGCAGGAGATAGGGATAGGTGGAGAGAGATGATTTGCTGTGGCGACCCCTGAAGGGAAAAGCCGAAAGAAAAAAAAATGTATTTATTACACAATGTTATCAGTCTGTATCTGGGAAATTTAGACTTTGGTTTCCTGTTCCAAACTCCACCTCCAAAATACATCCAACATGATCCAACTCAGTTAACTTCATTTTTCATTTTAGGCTGGAGCTTACTGTTACACAACTCTGAGAGAAAATCTGCAGGAAAACTTGAGAGTATAAGCAGGAAATACAAAGCTGTTGCAACACAAATTTTTATTCTCAGTTTGATCCTCTTGCCAAGTGCACCGTGTTGAGGCATGAACAGTGCAAGAAAGACGTGTTTTTTTAAATACTGTTTTTCATAACAGTATTAATTATGTTGTATTTAATGTTAAATTCAAGTGTTTTCTTAAAGTTCAGCACATTACCACAGTATAGCATAAATGTTGTCTTGATTGGATCATATTTCCAGGGCTGGTATTGTAAGAAAAACTCCAATTTGTTACACAATAACATTCATCAGTTTAGGATTTAAATGTTTATAATAGAAGACAAATAAGAAGCAAAAATGCAGCATATGAAAAAAGTATAATATTCAGTTACATTCCACAATAATAATAAACAAACAGTATACAATCAAACATTTTGTCATTAAAAGAAATTGAATCAGATTAATCCTACGTATACAGATAAGACTAGCTTTCAGGGCAATGACAAATACTGGGATAAAGTGCAAGAAGCTGATGATTTGTTTCAATTTATTATTCGGATACGCTGAAGTCCAAACACATTGTATGGAGTCCATGATAATACAAGGCTTTATTACAAAAAAAAGTGCATCAGGTGGTCTGTCTGTCTGACTCTCGATGCTTTGAATCTTTGTTATTTAATACAAACTCACAAATCACACACACTCACACGTACGCATAGTGTTGTCAGTGGGAAAGGGACTGAAAGCATGATGGAGAGAGTTTGCCTCTAAGGCAGGCAGACAATGATTAAGCTGGAACTGTCTGCTTGTGAAGTGATTCGTCTTCTTTAAACCACAGCGCTGCTTAATTCTTACATCGGATTGGACAGAACATTCTAATTAGAAACCATATTTTACTAACAGCCACTCCACATCAACAGATTTAAAAAGGACATATACCTGTAGAAAAGAGTGAAGTGTTCTTGCAGCAATTTCGGGAAAAAAAGAAGTTCAGAGAGTGTTTCCGAGATTCTTCCTTTTCCACACAACACTGGAAAGTCTTCAGAACAAACTCGTTTCGGAGACGTTCCATACCATTAAATTTAATTATAAACGGATAAAAATTATGTTGTTCTTTAATAAACATAAATAAAATGTGTAATTGTTGGCAGATTGCTGTGGTATAAGAGGAATGCAACACTTCCTTTTAAAGTCCTTTTATAGGAAAATAATCAGCTCCTCGGTCATTGCTTGTTTCCCACAATGATGGCGTTTTGTTTCTATCAGTTTCAATCGTTTTCTTTCTAACAGTGCTTATCCTCCATCACTGAACTTCATTCTCTGTGCAGGTGAGACTCACGTGCAGATCTGTTTACGTGTTATCCCTGTGCAAACTTGGTCAGTGCAACTACTACATACTTAGTTGTCCCCATATACAAGTGCGGGTCATGCATACATACACATGCATACAGCAAATGATACAATTTTCAGGTTGCTTTGTTATAAATAAAAAAAAACCTGACATACACACACACACACACACACACACCCAACATACATAAAAAAATTACAGTCCATATATGGACCCTTTCCAGAGTCCCTCACAAATTTTAAATGTGTGCTTGATACTATTTTCAGTATTACTTGTCTGGCATTATTTTTTTTTTAGTTCCTCCTGACAGGAATATTCTTGCCGCAATGGTTTTTATTTATTTTTGCTTCAATAGCCAAGGCATTTTTTGCACCAGTTGGTGCATGAATTACTAACAGTATGAATCGTAGAGGTAGAGCCCTGTCGGTAATTTAAACGACAGACAGAGCAACAGGCAGACCCTATGCCACCACAATTCCCCAGAGAGCATGTAAGCTGTCTTACTTGTTATATTAAAAATAATAATAATAATAATAATAATAATAATAATAATAATAATAATACGAAAAAAGCAGTCAAATCTCTCTGGTCCTTTCAGACAGAAAGGATTACGTTATCTGGGCAGTGCAGGCCATCGGTGGAGTTCTGGGCTCGGCAGGTGGGCTGAGGAGGAGGGTTAGGAGAGTCGCAGTCCTCTGAAGTGAGCTCGGCAATGTCGTCTGACTGAGTGTCGGACGTCTCCAGGTCGCTCCGGATGCTCTCGGGCTGAGCCAGCGTCACGTCACCGAGCCCCTCTCTGAGCGAGCCTCCTGATGACAGCCCCAGAGATGAGCGGGATAAAACCCTCCCTCGATGAGAGCTGCAGTCTTGAGGCTCCTCCGCCGAGGCAGCAGCCATGGCACAGGCACGGGGAGCCAGATCCTCCTCACTGGTTAAACACAGATGGCTGGGTTTGGTTTCAATGTCCACCTGAATCTCCAGGTTTGTGCCTTCTCTGAAAAACATCACAAATCCAGTATAAATGACACAAATCAAAACGGCCTGTCTTCAACAGAACTGCTGAATAATTCATTTACATTATTAAGTGACATCAGTTAAAAGTATTACTGAGCTCACAGTCTTAAAATTTCTTCAAATGCAGCAGCTATATGCCAAGTTGAAAAGTTAGCAGCTTCCATAATTTTGCTGACAAAATAAACAAATACCTCTATTTCACAATCTATCTACAAAAACAGAGCTGATAAAAATGAAACGCGAGCCTATCCTTCGGCGAGACAGCAACATAAACAAGATGATGTCAACTTAAAAATAGAATTTGATTTGTCACGACCCGGCGGATCTCCAGGGACGTGGATTATTTACACGGTCATTCTTCCCCTTCTGGCCCCAAAATGTTTTTGAAGCAGAGGCTAAATGTAAACAGACTAAGTACACATTGTTCCAACAAAGCACAAATTACATAAAATGTTTGGTTTACACACATTAAGTGAGTTTAGTTCAGTTTTGTTTGAACATTTGAACATTCCTGTTTGCTGTGTACTCAAAAAAAAGAGAAAGAAATTATTCCTTTGACTCATCAGTGTGTGATACGATGCATCAATACCCAATAGTTTAATTGTCTAGCAATTGATAGAGATTAGATTTTAGCCTTTGCATCGAATATCACGACCAGCCGTCACTGCTCAGAGGATCTCTGTAACGTTGCGGGCAAATATAAAAGCAAAAAATAATAATCATATTTTTTATTTATATAATAATATTTACATTGCATTCAGAAAAATGCTCTATGTTTCATCACTAGATAAGTTGAATCTTATCAAGCTCATGCCATGGCAGCACATTAAATCCAGACTAGACAATGCCACAGCAGACTGATGAGCAACGGTGAATCACACATACCTATCGGGTATTGTGTATGAGGAGGTAATGGATCCTGCCATGCCTCGAGTGCTTGCGCAGTCACTGGCTGCTCCCAAGCTTCCTGTCTCTCTATGTACACTTTCCTTTCCAATCTCGGTCCCCTGAACCTCCAGCCTGGAACATGAGCACAGTTAAATTACTGTAAACTGACCTGAAGCTTATGAGGTCTTCTCTTGTCAACATGTGAATCATATGTACTATATTAAGATAACAACGGCGACTCTGTCACACCTGCTGTATTTTCCTGTCCGGGCTCCAAGAGCTCCTCCGGCTAGTGTGTTGAAGTGGGGCGTGTCAACGAGACCCCCGGGGGCCACAGACAGGCCTTCACTAGGCGAGGTGGTGCTAAGGCCACTGGCTGCTCCTTCTAGGCTGCTCTCACCAAGACTGGGAGACTTCAGCGCTCTCCATGCGTCTGCAACTAGATGAGCAAAGACATGTTTTAAATTAAATAACATAAGCAAGATATTCATTTTATTATTATTATTATTATTATTATTAGCAATTATTAACAAACCCTGTTACCTGTAATGGGTCCATCGTCTTCGTCAAAGTCAATCCTGACGCCTCGTCCCTTTCCTCTGCTAACCCCACAGCCACCACCACGACACAGAGATATTGGCACCACACCATACACGTATGCCAACATGATGGGAACGCCTATACCTAGGAGCAGAAAAGTGATTCATCACTAAACATGTCTTCGCTGATATGTGTTGAAATAGTTCTTAAGAACAAGCTTTAAAAACAACAATATTTTTTTTACACATTTATTATACAACAGTTTGTTCCACTCCACTAGGTTGATTTCACAAGCGTGCTGATTTGTACTATAACCGTTTTACTGTGTGTATCGCTCCACTTGTCTGTGTTTGCCACATAAAATTCCACTTCCTAGTTTGAAATGTTTATTACAGTAGTGCTAGAGAGATCATCAGTGGACATGGCAAACAATACTTGTGATTATAATTTAAAATATGAAAGCTCATGAGATGAAAATGAAAAAGGAATAAGTGACACTGCTGTGTCTATGTTCAGTAATAACCGCAGGCTTGTGAGACTGAGACTTGTGCTGTATTGCTTAATTGACTGACTGTACTTCTCCATTCCATTATTTCCATGAAAACTTACCAACACTGACAGCTGCAATAACCGGGGCTGTGATGATCGACAAGGCTACACCGCCAGTAATGGCCAGGTTTCTCCTGTGCTGAGAGTTCTTCTTCCCCTCATAATGAGCATATATCTGTGTCAGAAAAGTTAAAAAATAGCATTATAATCTTTGACAGGGATACACACCGTGTTTTTTAAATGCGCACATTCACATTGTCACAGGAAGTATCTAAACATGAACACGAGACATCCATTACATAGCAGCTGATTTTGTAGAAAATAAACTTCAGGAAGTTCCCTTTCAGTAAATGGAGATGTTATAATAATAAATGTTATTAAAGATCTTGTGAGCTGTTTTCCTGTTAAGAATTAAGGTACTCATGGAAAATTCAGGGGAAGTGAGACTTCTTGATTATTGGTATGCTGTTCTCATCATTTTAAGGGAAAAGTCCAGGGATTTTTCTGTTGTCAGACACGAAACAATGATGATTCCCATAAATGAGAAAAAAATAGAAAAGGCTTGTACGCTAAATAAATGACCAAGTAAAAATATCTTGAAAATAGGCGAATTCAATTTCTATTTTTTTACTCAGACTTTTCAAACCAATCTAAATGTATTAATCCTATTTCTTTACTCATTTTGTACTTAAACTGTCTACTGGAAGATCATTGTGCTTATTTTGAGTGTTTATTTCTCTAAATCAAAATGATCTGCTATTAGAATAAAAATTTTCCAAATATTAAATTTCATATTAAATGTTTTTTAGCTGGGGGGCACAGGGGGCTTAGTGGTTAGCACGTTTGCCTCACACCTCCAGGGTTGGGGGTTCGATTCCCGCCTCCGCCATTTTTGTGGAGTTTGCATGTTCTTCCCGTGCCTCAGGGGTTTCCTCCGGGTGTTCCGGTTTCCTCCCCCAGTCCAAAGACATACATGGTAGCTTTGTTTTGGCGTCTCTAAATTGTCCGTTGTGTGTTTTGTGGGGTGGGGGTGTGTGTGCCCTGCGATGGGTTGGCACTCTGTCCAGAGGTGTATCCTGCCTTGATGCCCTATGACGCCTGAGATAGGCACAGGCTCCCCGTGACCCGAGTGTAGTTCAGATAAGCGGTAGACAATGAATGAATGTTTTTTAGATAAATCTTCTGTTATGCATTATATATTGTTAGAACTTTTTGCAATCTAAGCATGGATTATTTTAAGCCGGGAAACATTGTGTTGTTCTTCAGTAACGTCTCAGTAATGTTGGCTAATGTCCCAACAGCCTGCATTACACAGTAAAAGTACTGAAAAGATAATTTGATAAGCTTTAAAAAAAAAAAAAAAAAAAAAAAAGGCAATCAGGCCATATAAACTCCATTGTGAACAAACAAGGAAGTGCTCAGCTATATCAGTGACAAAAAATCATTTATTATTCAAATGAAGTTCCTGGTCCAAATTCCCAGAAATCCACAATGAAGGAAGTTAGTCATGGCGCTAACATGACAGCATAGCAGATCAATGTCTCACCTTCCTTCCTACATAAACCGGGATGCCGATGACCATAGCAGGCACCGCAATGCCAGCGATCAGCGTGATGCCAACCGGCGCACCGATCAGAGTGCCAAGCTGCCAGAGAATCTTTTTCTTTCGGCTCCATGGCTTTTTCCCCCAGAAAGTACAACCTGACGGGCTGAAAAAGAAAAAAAAATCAGCGTGGATTGAAACTGAATGTAGGTCAAGAGGGGGAAAAAAATGCAATGCATTTTATAAGAGTTTATCAGAATGTGAGATGATGTGATACCTGAGGTAGTGCAGGTCAGAGATTTCCTTCATACACAGCCAGCAGAACTCACAGCCACACACAGCGCAGGTCATGTGATTACAGCTTCCATCATTCATCTTGATGATGTAGGCACCACATCGGGGACAGGGCTTGATGTCATCAGCTGAGTGGGGATTAATGGAGTTAGGTTTAGTGTAAGCAGACACACAAAGAGGCTCCTGAGGAAGCTTTTTCCAAATGTCAGATAGTGTAATAGTTTTAACACAATCAACAGGGGTATCAGTTTGACCACACTTTTTTTTTTTAGTGTGGTGTGAACTTTCAGCCTTTCAGTAAAAAGGTTAAAGGGTCAGGGGCTAAAAATGAATTTTCTACAGTAAAAACAAAGGATTCACTCAGTAAAGAGTATATTATTGAGTATATTATTTTATACAGCGACACCGCAAAATATAGTACACCCAGTGTACTATAGCTTGGTGTCATCATTCTGTATGTATGGTTAAGAAATATATCAGAGCTGAGACTGAAGGATGAGGGAGGGGAGATGGACTCACTGGGCCCTTGCTCGGCTGCATAACTGGGTGAGTGGTTGCTGTGTGTCCTCAGAGAAAGTGCTCTTTGCTGCCGAGCCGAGTCACACGTCTGGTTCGGATGCCAGGCCTGCTTGCAGTGGTAGCAGAACTCGGCTCCACAGCCTTCCCTGCGACATACAAGCCTCGGGCAGCTGGCACAGCCTGACGCAATGACGGCAAACCTGGCAGAGGAGACGAGAGCAGGTCAGGGGAGCGTTCTCACATAATACGCTAGCGTTGCCAAAAGCACAGTTGCAGTTATATACGAACACAGAGACAGTTTAAAAATAAAAAAAACATTGTATGGCATGTTCATATGTCATATAATATGTGTTTTCTAAATGGCTGTAGTTCAAGAAGAATGAAGAATGTTAAAGAACTAGAAGAATGTTAAAGAACTAGAGGGACTGGAGGGAAGGAGAGAGAAATGGAAAGAGGGAGGGAGAAAATGAACAGGAGAGATAAGGGAAGAGAAGCTGGGCCGAACAGTGTGTGTGCATGTGTGTGTGTACATACTTCAATGTATTTTAATGAGAGAATTTTACATGTTAAGCTTATTGTAAGTATGAAGTCTTTGATTTATTTATCCTCACTGTAAACACACAGTTAAATGTTGCTATGCTTTGTTAAAGTCCTATGGATGTATGTTGTACTAAATCATAATAATAATAATAATGATAATTATAACCAGAAGTACTCTAATAAGTGAATAACATGCAGAGAGAATTTGAGGAGTTGATCCAAAAAGCCACATTATTTCATGATGTAATATCAACAAACCTGAAGAACAACTCTCTCTTGACTGGCAAGTTGCTACATGTTGCAAACAAACACATGATTATACCATTAAGGAAGTGTTTTGTTTTTTTCTGTAAAAGTATTCCCTGGAAACCCTACATGTAACAAACTAGTCTGATGAAGTGCTATTCAGAACAACAATAATTTAGAAAAATAATTTTTATTTTTTTACTTGCTCAAGCAGGGAAATAGCAGAGGAAGTAAACATCTAACTTTATAGTTCATATAAACTCGCATTATAGCGCACACACATGGTCCAGTAAGGAGGTAATGACCGCTTTAATTAAATCCCATCCTGCGTTACCCCTAGCAACGCTGGCTCCGAACTGCATCCAAGTCGCCATGGCAACTGACAGTAAAATGGAAAGAGAAGCCTCAGATTGGGAAAGAATGTGTCAAGATGACAATCATACACCAGCTACAGTTTGAACCAGAGTAACATCGCAAGTGGCATGGAAACTAAACACATTGAAAACTGAAAACTGCTACTGAAATGCATTTCTATTTCCCTTAAAAAAACACCTTTCTGAAAACTCCCGTCTGTAGGCTGGAAAAGGAGTGGTGCTGACTCAAAAGACAGACGCAGGCATGTCCCTGATATGTAGGTCACCAACCCACTACTCAGATTGACAAATCTCTTAAATGCCACCATGTCGTGCACAGTAAACATATACTCTCCAAATGACACATCTGCTGAATTAGGCTTCCCACACAACACTTGTCTCTCTTTCTCTCTCCTCTCTCTCCTATCTCTCTCTCTCTGACCTTTAAAGCATCTCCTACACTTTACAGAAAAGTCAAAAAACAGGGATAATAACAGTGTCAGACATTTACCAACCAAACCAAATAAAAGTTTCCTGTACACAATTACAGAGGTTAAATCCTAAACAGTGAATGAACGCTGGTAGGAAGTAATGAGCTCTGGTAGGAAATGAGATCATTTGATCTGGTTATGGTTAATAACATTCTCATCCCATTCTTACAGTTTCCATTATTAAAGCTATTCATGTCATCAATTCCCAGGACCTGTCGGAGAATCCAGCCGTTATTCCTTCTATATTCTATAACTACAGACTCTTATTATTATTTTCACTGTCTAAGCTATTTTAATCTTTATGCAATGTTTAATGTTCTTTTAATCAACATCAAAAATGCTTTTAAAAATCTTTGAAGAACCAAAAAGTAATGATACAAAATGCTCCATTTTGTCATTATGTCATATTTCTACTAGTACTTGCCATTAGAACAAGAGGAAGTATCAGATGAATGAATGCTAAAGCTGCAAATGGGACATAACATACTTAGTAAGGGTAACATACTTGTTTAAGATGATATGCACTTCAATTAATGAACATTAAGGTTCCATTTATGTCATTTTGATGTAACAAAGTATTTAATATGGTTTAGATGACTAATATGTGTAAAGAAGCCATTGACGTCTTGGAATTATAATCATCAGTATTAATGTTATTTCGGGTAAAAATGAGTTCATGTTATTTATATGCCTCTGAATACATGAGAGAAGTGTACGTGTACCTGTTATAATCTCACTGATAGTTAGAAAGCTTAAAAAGTCAGATATAAAAAAGATAGATTGGGTTAATAAGATGTCACTTGGGTTGATGTTAAGTAGAGAACGGAGCATGAGGTGTACGTGTCTTAGAAAGTGCTCGATATGACTTTCAGTCTTACCCGCAGTCTGGAGCCGGACACCAGCGGCAGTCGGGGTCTGAGGCGAGGCACCGCCTTAACAGAAACTCCTCATACTTTTCAAGCAAGGCAGCGTCATCCAGGATGAGTGCCA
The DNA here is from genome assembly GCA_033459395.1 of Hemibagrus guttatus. Classification (NCBI taxonomy): domain Eukaryota; kingdom Metazoa; phylum Chordata; class Actinopteri; order Siluriformes; family Bagridae; genus Hemibagrus; species Hemibagrus guttatus. The sequence goes on from JAUCMX010000024.1 coordinate 10,169,798, forward strand.
CCTGCCTGGGCGCCAACCTCTCAGCACACTCAGGGCAGCTGAGCTGCACGCGGCTCTCTGTAATCTCAATGCGCAGGTACTGGCGCAGGCAACAAAGGCAAGAGCGATGACTGCAGCCCTGAAGCTCTGCCAGCTGATCCCGCGGCTGGCGCACCAGACATAGTGGGCACTCAAGGAGCTCCTGACCTCCCAGAGAGGCCTGGCTGGAGGATAAAGGCTCGGCAGAGTCAGCAGTAAGAGGGTCCGGGGAAACAACAGTAGGAGTGGGTGGCTGCAGGAGCTGCTGTTGCTGCTGGTTGTGCTGTTGCGCTAAAGGTGTCCCAGAATTAGTTTTGCTCCTCCTGGAACCACGCTTGCTTTGAAAGAGGTTGGCGAAAGAGATCCTGTTCTGCTTCTTGCCCGGACCACGACATTTAGGATTGGGAATGCCACTGACAGATGAATGGGGTGATTCAGAGTCTTTTTCTGATCCCATTGCCCAGGAAGGATCTGATTTCCTTTAGATTCTGTCCTGATAAGATTCTACTGGCCTTGAACCAAAATAATCTTTGAATACAGACTCTGATTTTAGTGTCAAGCTTCTTATTGACTGAGTGAATGAGTACTTCAGGTGCCAAAAAAAAAACAAAACCCAAAACTGTATTGTCCCAAGTTAGATTTTGTGATATCCAGTTACGGACACTAGTGAAAGATTCCCGTCACACAGTCACACTTTTGTTCTGTACTTCTCATGAAACAACAGAAACAGAGATTACCCTCAATGAACAAGGTTGATGCAACGGAAAGATAAACTAAAAAAAAATCCCCTTGGCGTCCTACGGGTTCGTTCTTGTAACACTCGAGCAGGCTGATTAACAAACAATCAAGTAAACATGTAGAATTTCCAACGCTAGAGACTCCGAAATGTGCTCATTTTAGAAAAGAAATAGGATTAGTTTCAAATAGTTTAAAAAAAGAAAGAAAAAAAAGTCAGCTTCTTAAACAATACGAAACGTGAGAATATGTCCTCTGGCTCAGATCGTCCTCAGCTTAATGTCCTCTGATGCTTTGGTTCAATCACACGGCTGTGATGAGCTGCTCGTCTCCTCTCCTTCTCAGTCGGCCTGTCTGTAAGGAAGAGAAACGACACAGGAAGTTAGCATGAAGAGCCGTGTGCCTGCATGAAGGAGCATGCTTTGTACCCCCCTCCTCCACACACACACACGCTCACGCACATCTCGTCTCAGACTGCCTGTTTCAATTTCACTGTTAACTCTTCCTTCTCAGCAGCAGCGAGAGCACCACAGGTAGGACTGTCTGCCTTAATGGCGAGCTAAACTGTCATGAGTCATATGTACACAGTAACAGAAAAAACAAACAAATATTTCCAAACACTAAGCGGGGCTCTAATTATTTAACTATTTAACATGGATTTATGTAGATGATCATTATTATATCTTCATCTTCATTGTGTGATGTTACACAAAAACAACCTACAACAAAGACATTTCATTTAATTTTGAATCCCAAAATGTTTTACTTCTCCAACACCACAGCCATTTACCAATAGTGACCATTTTTAAGGTATTCATGAACAACACTTACTTTTAGCCACTACTAGTTACGTTTAATAACCTGAAACATCTCCCACACAAGTAATCACGTCCATTCTAACCGCTATAAACAGTGACTACCTCATCAACCTCTTTTCTTGTATCTTTCTTAATCTTAATGTTAATAACACATAAACTCCTAAACAAACCACAGCTTGTTACTGAGAAACCTGGGTGGAAAACCTCTACTATTACAAAATGCTGGGGACTTAAATGAGGTACCATAAATGTTAAATAAATGTTACCCTACAGAAAGCTTCACCATATGAAATATAATGCATTTGTTAATTAACATCACATCTTTTAATTGGTTTATTATTTGTTTCAGATTACTCGGAGCATCCTCCAGAGGAGCCCTTGTCAATGAGCTGTTACTATAGAAACCATGACGCATTAGAAAGAGCACTCCTGTGATGCGTCTCGCAGCTACTGTCAGAGCTGCTGGTACAGAAAATTAATCAACATCATTTCACCAATAAGATATGGGAGTATGTGGTAGTATACGTGAGAATATAACAATAGTTAAAACCGCCATTTTGTCAAGCAGCTCAAATCCACGCATAAGAGAATAAATAATAATAATACTAATATAAATAATAATAATCAAAAAAGTTCATATAAACAGTGCTTTTTGCTACAATTCATTAATCAGTAAAAGTCTCAGTGATGCATAACACACACAGGCACACACACACACACACACACCCCATACGGCACACGCCATTCCACAATATATAATTATGCAATTCTCTTAACTGTGCTCCTTTTTCCACAGTCCTTTGTTCATTTATCTCTCTGTTCTTCCTTATCTCACTCTCAGTGACACCTTCTGGCTTTCGCTTAAATGCACAAGCACACACTCTTCAGCTCTCTCTCCACTTCACACTGCGCTACTAGTGCGGTTGCCATGACGATCCTCACTACCAGCACCACAAACATGGATCCTCGCAGTGCCTATGCCACTCATGGATGCGTGCATGAGCACACGCACACACCATATATGTGACAACTACATTATATACTGTATATTTACATATACAGAACATGTACAGAATGTTACAGGGTGGCTTCTGAAGTGTACAATTATACAACAATAGAGTACTTTATCCCACCAAACAAACACACACACACACACACACACACACACACACACACAAACACACTCAAGGCACACTTAATGTCCCGATTTCCTCTGTTAACCCCTGGCCAGCTGCCCTACGCAGGGCAAATTTGTTTTACGGGAACAGAAGTAAAAGAGGGAGGAGGGGAAGCAATACCACACTTTAGAGCAACAGCTCTAATCTACACTCTTATCTCGCACATGTAAGGACATGTGCCGCATACTACAGCTCAAATCAAGACAGTTACTTGTTTTCATCTTAGAGGTAATCAGATTTATAAACACACTTGCTTCTTCTTCTGAAACCTCTGAACACTTATTTCCACCAGTTTTGGGACACTGATGAGTAGGTTAAGAAAGAATACACTACTGATTCCTATTTCAGCTCGTAATGGAAAAGGAGAGTTAAGATTGGGAGCCACTGTGACCCACTTCTATGTTAATGCCAACAGGAATGATTGTGACCTGAAATATTGGCCCACGTTCGCAATCATATGTAATGACCTGCACAACATGTGCCCTAGGCCCTAATAATAATCTTATTGTTTAATATAGCACACACAAATAACCATGACCCAGGTCATTTACAAACACACACACGCACAGACCATAACTCATGGTGCTTTCCTTAGTCAGAAGGCCATCTGTGTATGTGTGTGTGTGTGTGTGTGTGTATGTATGCATGCATGCTAGTTCACCAGGAACCATGACCTTTATTTCCACTTTAGTCTCTCTTCAGAGGAAGCAGCAGGCCCTGCTAATGCACTTGATTACAAATAATAACCATCTGTACTCTCCGAGGTTTGGTGCATGTGTAGTGTGTGGGTGGACAAGCAAGAGTTCGCTAGAAAAATGTTTCACCTTTCAACACAAGAGAACAAGCCTTTGTATGGTGTTAACGTTTATTAAGTTACACAGCAGCAACAATGGCTTCAGTCTCCTCAAACAAAAACCTAGCCAGGAAATTTAGTTTTTCCGGCTCCATCCTTATATCCAAAATGTCAATGATGTTTTCAGAGTGTTGCTGATTCGAATGAGAAAGATGTCAACGTACATGCAGACAACATGCAAATCTAACTCAACTTACATTCGAGCCCTTGTTCCTCACTACCGTCGATCCTGCTTTCCCAAACTTCACGCTAAATAAGCAGCTCACTTTGCTTCAACTGGAGTTTTGAAGGAAGTGAGCCCAAGTCTACATGTGATAAAGTGGAAAACTATCACAATTTGAATCCATTGAACTGAAACAAAGTACATGAAAAATACTGTATCAGGACTAATCAATAAATGAAAAAAAGGACAAATGAGCCTGGTTCCTCTCATGGTTTCTTCTCATATCACCTCAGGGAGTTTTTCCTCACCACCATCACCTTAGGCTTGCTTATTAGGGATAAAATAGTAAATTAACTTAAAACTTTATAATTCCTTTTCCTATGTTATGCTGCTTTGAGACAATGGCCATTGTTAAAAGTGCTATACAAATCAGTTGAATTGTTCTGAATTGAAATTAAAACATTGTGGATACAGTATGACAAAATGACAATGTTTACTGAGGACAAGACGGAAAATTACGTGTTTATTCCCTTTATCTTCAAAACAAGCATCTCACTCGGTCAAGCAGTCTGTCTGTGAGTCCATGGCATTTGTCTAAAACAGCAATATAAAGCATCATGCAAGAGTTCTTATTTGTAGTCATCATTAATGGTTGCACATTAAAAGGTAAATGCTATCAACATTTAATATTGTTAGTGGCTTATCCAGACTTTTATTTAACTGGACCGAATCTAGTTTCCGTGGCCTTTCGGCTTTATTGTTTCTCCCAACATAATTAAAGTGGTGAAAATTCTGGTTATTTAGACCATTATTTAAATAATGGTTATTTAAATAATTTGGTGAATATAATCTACAGTCATCTGCTTAATGCTGCGCTGTTTCTTTTTTCTATGTACAGTTGATTTCAGTAAGTTGCACCACCCATATTGTTTTTGAGTGGAAAACATAGGCAAATGTACGTCTTGTGAAAGTGCGTGTGTGGGTGTGGGCGAGTGGCGGTTTGTGCATGGAGGGTGGAGCCGAAGGAAGTAAGTGGTAAGGATTGCACACCTGTGCTGAACTGTTTTCATGGCTGTTCTCTTTTGCATTGAGCTGTGGCAAGAATAAAAGACGGAGAGCCGAGCAGTGTGTGTGTGTGTGTGTGCGTGTGTGTGTGTGTGTGTGTGAGTGTGTGTGTGTGCGCGTGCACGCAATATATATATATATATATATATATATATATATATATATATATATATATATATATATATATATATATATATATATATATATATGTGTGTATATATATATATATACACATTATTTATATAGTGTTTGCGATAAAAATAAAAGGAAAGCAAGCCTTTCTACATTTCCTCTTTCCCTGAACCCTCCCAAAACATGCCACACTTTTATTTTACTATTTAATTACAAAGAAATAAGTTCCATTATGCAATAATTAATTGTGGTTACACCACAAAGCTAAACCCAATTAAAGAGAGACAGGAAAGATCAGAAGAATCTAGGCAGCAAGATATATGTCACAGACAATGGACAACAATTTGCCAACAATCTGGCAGTTGTAAGAGATTGGGAAGAAAGAATTGGGGTGATTTTTACATCCAAGTCTGCTCAGAAAATACAATAGGGTGGAGGCAGGGACATTATAAGAGAATATATTTATATCACATTTCAAAAGGGAGAAATTGGATCTATTCTGAAAAATTCGGAAAAAGCCTGAAGAAGCAGCTCAGTTTTCAAAAGCTCCACCACATCGATAAGCAACAGGAAGCAAATAAATGCAATATAATGCCCAGAACACATTACACACTAAAATCCATGTGTTATTACACAGACATATCAAGGCTATGCCAAAGTTTTGAATATGTATTAGCTGCAGAGGAATAAAGTCTAATAATGGAAGTTTCAGTGCCTTCATCTGTCAATCTCAGAAAGAACTTAAAATAACACCAGCAGCCAGAATACAGCACGTCTACTTCTGTTCAGGAATTTACACTTCCGAGAAATGTTCAAACAAAGCACCCCCGTGTTTGAAGGACAATAAGGACTTGTTAACGAAAAAAAAAAAAAAAAAAAAAAAAGAGAGAGAGAGAGAGAGAGAGAGAGAGAGAGAGAGAGAGAGAGAGAGAGAGGGAGAGAGAGGGAGAGAGAGAGAGAGAGAGAGAGAGAGAGAGAGAGAAACAGAAAGAGTGAGAAACAGAGAGAGAGACAGAAACAGATAGAGAGAGACAGAGTGAGAGAAATAGAAAGACAGAGACAAATGGAGAGAGAGAGAGAGAAACAGAAAGAGAGAGAAACAGAAAGAGAGAGAAACTGAGACAGAAACAAAGACAGAAAGAGAGAGACAGAGTGAGAGAAACAGAAGAAAGAGAGAGACAGAGAGAAGTAGAAAGAGACAGAGACAGACAGAGTGAAATAGAAAGCATGAGAGAGAGAGAGAGAGAGAGAGAGAGAGAGGGAGAGAGAGAGAGAGAGAGAGAGAGAGAGAGAGAGAGAGAGACAGAAAGAGAGAAATAGAGAGTAATAGAAATAGTTTGATAGCAAAACAGAATGAGTACATAGAAGAACAAATGATATTGGCAAATTTCGAAAAGAGAAGAACATTGCAATGATAGGAAAATTCTTGCAAGTGAAAGAGTAAAAGGTGGCAGACATTAGTTACCAGTGTGAAAGTACAGATGGTGCTTATTTATATGTGCAGAGTTTCAAATTGAATGCAACTGATTTTTTCCATTCCTGGTGTAATATTTTCTCTTGAACACGCTGCCCTCAGTGATAAATCCCAGCCTGCTGCCCTTCAACCACACAGATGCTCTCGTGACAATGCAAATATCCACACACTTAAGTCTGCACCCTCTATCCTGACTAACCTCCATCACTCTTTTGGAAGATAAGAGCGAGCAAAATGTCTCATTCTTCAGATCTCAGCATTTCCAGCCTGTGCACTGAGAGAGCATCTCAGCACTTTAGCCTCATCAGCTCGGACCCTGCCGCAGTGCCACACTATCCATCAGCGGCTCACTAACAGGGCTCCATCTCAAGCCCTCTCCCTCTTTCAGCCACACACACACACACACACACACACACACACACACACTCAGGTTACACGATCAGCTTTGTGTGAGGTGTGTCCCTGAATCAGCTCGCTGTTACATAATACTCCGAGTCACATTTACGGCTAAGCAGGTACGTGTGCTCCGTGTCACACACTCGTTCGGACCTGCTCTCAGAGCCTCGTTTAAGATTATAAGAACAGGAGAAAGCTTGTTTCAAACGGATTAATGTCTTACTTGTATAAACGCATTCCTCTGAAAGCATTTGTTTAGCTAATTGATGGTATGCTGAAAGAAAACGCAACTTGAGCTCACTGTGCACATAAACTACCTGTATGCCACTAAGTCTAGAGGATGGTTAGGTATTACACTTCAGATTAGCTATGGTAAAAGCGGGTTTATCTCTGCAGTCTGACAGAATCTAAACGCATCAGCAATAGACGGCCTAATGAACTCATTTGATCAATTCTGCATGCTAGGTGAAGGAAGGCTAAATGTCTGTCCGTCACATTTTTTAGAAAACCACCAAACCAACTTACAGCACGTCAGGAAATACTACCTACAAACATATTCTTTAATAACCATAAGACCAACACTCAAATCATAATGTCAATATTCTAACCATTTGTTATTAATTGCTATCATATAACTTTCCTAAATAACCTCATGGTTCCTCTCAAATAAGGTGGCTTTAATTATAAGTCAATTCTAACCAGCTGTCTAACTCTAGCCAGCATAAAAAGTGCAGTGTACAAGCTGTACTCACATAAATGAAGGGGTGTAACACAGAGCATTAAAGGTGCATTAGTAATTATCTTCTTTTTTTTCATTTCTTACTAGTTCAAATATGTAGAACGTGAAATAATTCAATTGTCTACCGCTTATCCGAACTATTCTCGGGTCACGGGGAGCCTGTGTCTATCTCAGGCGTCATTGGGCATCAAGGCAGGATACACCCTGGACGGAGTGCCAACCCATCACAGGGCACACACACACTCTCATTCACTCACGCAATCACACACTACAGACAATTTAGAGATGCCAATCAACCTACAATGCATGTCTTTGGACTGGGGGAGGCACAGGGAGAACATGCAAACTCCACACACACGGCGGAGGCGGGAATCGAACTCCCAACCCTGGAGTTGTGAGGCAAACGTGCTAACCACTAAGCCACCGTGCCCTCCCAATTCATTCAATTCAATTCAATTCAATTCAATTCAATTCAATTCAATTCAATTCAATTCAATTCAAAGAGCATTGTCTCAAAGCAGCTTTACAGAACATAAGAAACAACAAACATACAAACAGACAGTTCTAGGTGTTAGACTAAATTAACCCATTTGAGCAAGCCTGAGGTGACTAAGGCGACTGTGGCAAGGAAAAACTCCCTTGGATGGTATGAGGAAGAAACCTTGAGAGGAACCAGACTCAAAGGGGAACCCATCCTCATCTGGGTGACACCGGAGAGTGTGATATGATAAACATGAAATAACTGTTTAAGCAAGTATAATAAGGCCTGAGGAAACTGAGACCAGAATAAACAGAGACAAAGCCAGGTCAGACTGCTTTGTATGTGTTTACGTGTCCCTGCTGTCAATCTTTTTATAGACACACCCCTACATGCTTTCATCCCACCCCCATCTTACTCCGTCCTGATAGGAAATTTATACTGTCCTGTACTTTTACTCTAAGGGGGAAAAAAACAGTACAACTGGAATAAACAATGTTATTGAATTAGTATAAATCTCTATAAGACAGTGAACTGATTGAAAGACCAACAAATGCTATTTTTATAATCTATCTGAATGACTGTGTAAGGTAACAGCCCATAAACTGCCTATGTTGGCAACTGAAAGTCAAATCAAGCTCTAACTGAACTCCGCTGATGCTAGAAGCTTGGCTTTGTGTACATGGGTGCAATGGGAAGCAGGTTCAAGGAGTAAAATAAAAATCATTCCAATGTTGTTGAACCTCATCGACTTGACCGTTAGAGCTCAGATCTTGACTAATCTTGATTAATGCACCTTTAAGCAAAGCTGCTACATTTTTAATCCTCTGATTCAATCGGCTGAATGGATGAACAGTCCAGCTGAATCTCCAGCTAAAATAAACAAACAGCACCCAAGAAGTTCACACTGCATCTGAAACCAGTGTCACATTGAAGGCGTAGTCTTTAAGGAAGAAGTTAAACTTTTGAAACTTTAATAAACATGTAATAAACAGATTTATAATCCCACTATTCAATGGGTCCCCTTTTTAGTCTGCTTCCTCTCAACATTTCTTCCTCATGTCGTCTGAAAGAGTTTTTCCTTACCATTGTCTTCTCTGGCTTGTTCATTAAGGATCGAAATCTATATCTGGATTTCTATAAACCTGCTTTGTGTCATTTTTTGTGTTGTTAAAGTAGATTAGATTAGTGGATGATCTGAAATATTTTGGAGTACAAAGGATTTTTAAATGCACAGCAGGATAATAAAATAAGGAAAGATTTTATACATTAAATAAAAAGTTCCAAGGTAAAAGAAAAATAATAAGAATTAGGAGAGAGAGAGAGAGAGAGAGAGAGAGAGAGAGAGAGAGAGAGAGAGAGAGAGAGAGAGAAAGAGAGAGAGAGAGAGAGAGAGAGAGAATGAGAATATGTATCCATTGATCCATCAGTACATCCACTTATCCTACACAGGGTTGCTGGGAGCCTGGAGTCTGGTGCCAAACCAGCTCAGGGCTCAATCACACACACTCTCTTTCACACACTACAGACAACTGAGAGGTGCCAGTCAGCCTATAACACGTCTGATCTGGGGGAGGAAACCGGAGGAAACCCCATGAAGCATAAAAATAAATTGCATTACATAACAATGCAAACTCAACCCACACAGGGCAGAGGCGGGACTCGAACCCCCAACCCCAAGGGTACGAGGGAAGCTTACTAACCCAATAAGCCAAAAAACATTCTGTCTATTCATTACATTTTTTGTTGACGAGTTCCAAGCACACACCTAAGTATCCTAAGTAACAGCCCAAAGGAGACTCGAGTTAAACAAGCTAGCATGTCTGAACTGAGCAACTTATATTTCTGTTTAGCTACATTACATAAGCACTGCTAACATAAGTATTCAGCTAACTGCTAAGTTACAGAAATACATCAATAATTTACACCTCAAAAAATATCTAATAGAGCATTTTAGTATCAAATAAGTCACAAAAATGAGCTACACTAGTCATCCTTTGATCCTGGAAATGCCCATGACATAAAGTAGGCATGTATAGTTACTTGTAATCCAAATCAAGTATTGCTCAACTTTACTTGCTCTCAAATATAAACAAACATTAGGAAGGGTAAGTCGGAAATGTTTCTATATGAAGCAATTCCATGTTTGTAGAAGGCAAGCAGACCAATAAAAAGCAAGTGTAAATGAACTCTGAATACTCAAAGATAGCAACTGGCCCAGTGTTGGATTCAGCTCAGAGGAAACGTGGCGTAACTGTGGAAAGGGTCAAGCAATCCTTCTGGGTATTGAGTGTATTTGTTGCCCGGAGTGGAACCTCATTCTACAGCTTTCTGAAAGGTATTAGTCTTAAAACAGACTAATAGTAACAATGTGCCTCTGAATAATATTGATCACAATGTATATTGAACCTTATCAACCTTCACAACCTATGACAAGTCATATCCCCCAATTTACATTTACATAAAATAAATTTTAAAAAAGGTTTTTAACCAATAAAAAGCCTCTCTAACAAAAAACGCAATTTAAACACAGTGGTGTGTTTATGTCTCCCAATAAAAGCCCTATGAACAAAAACATATAACAAACATGTCTGGATTGTCATTTTGGAGCCTAGGAAAGCCTTGCTTCATCATTCGTACACACAGTAAGAACACACAGCACTATGATTTATCATTTCAGGTGCAAGTCAGAACCTGCAGATACAGATTATTAATCACATCAACATTCAGCTGAGCAGCAAGCAGCAAAATAATCACAGATATGATTTATAAGCGTGCTGTTCTTTATCAGGCAACAACAAAAAACTGTTTACCTTCATTCCACATAAACTTCCTATATTAGGAATGACTTTTGCCAAGTCTGCAGTGTAATAGTATCACTCTGCAGCTGAAAATTACTGAAACTCTAAACCAAATCAACTTTTCCTGTTTAGGATCAAAGTAGATCCAGAGTTCTTCCCAGGAATAAAGGATGTGAGGTGGGAGTACACCTTGGATGGGAAGTCAGTCATCGCAAAGCAACATGCACACACAATTTTCCCTTACTCCTCAAGCCCATAAGGGTTTCCTCTGGGTTCTCTTGTTTCCTATAACCAGACGTTGGACTGGTTATACTAAATTCACACAAGTGTGTGAATATGAATGGTCTCAAATCACATCAGTGTTTATACCTCGCACTCCGAGTTACTGGGACAGGCTCTGGGTCTACTCTGACATGGATCACAATAAATTGGTTACTGAAGATGAATTAATGAATAAACACAACATTCAATCTCAAACATTTATTTGTCAGTCTAATCATGAAATCAGAAAGCTGGAAAATACGCAGATGGTGAAGATTGTGTACCAGTGTGACCAGTTCAGTGTTTGATTGGGCAGCTGGTAGATGCTCAAGGTAATAAGTTGTTTTATTATCTTTATACAAAAAGACGACATGTAAATGTGAACAAATTTTTTTAAGTATACATAAACTGGGTTTTCCGCCACTGCTCAGCAGCTATGCATGTCATTATACAGTGGAACAACTGACTTTCCACTGAATTTAGACTGAAACGGGACACCAGCCAAATCGTGTGTTACACTTTCCCTAGAAGGGGCTGGCACAAGCATGCAGGCGAAAAACAGCTACAGGCCTAGTGGTATTAGATTAGGTATTAGACCTGGATTGGTAAAGGAAATGTGAACGTAAAGGAAGGGTTTCAAAATAATACACTGTCCATATATGAAGTGTGTGGGAGCTAAAGCAAATCCCACCTACACATGGCACCTATATAACGTTATGTCTGAAAAATATAACGACATATAATATCAGGATAATATTAAACCTGTTGTGGAAAAGATAACTGGAAATAAAGCTAGGATGACTAGGACTTGGGGTTATTAAAAAAAAAAACTGTCCGCATCAATGTGGTCATCGCACATGGGTTCAATCGATCATTTGTGATTAGACATTTTAACCATCATTAATTAATTTAGATAAACCATCACAATCCATATTTATACAGCGATCACAAAAGCACGTACCTTAAACCGGAGCAGTGTTGGTGTAAAGCGTTTCATGAGAACAGGGCGTTACACTGAGAGCTGCCGTGTACACTGTTTATTCAACAAACTCCCCCATGGAAGCCTTTTCTACAGCAGTCATTAACAGGACACACAGTCCCTCAGTCGGCTGGATGAGCTGATTTGTTTTCCGGCCCTGATACTCTGTATCCGAAACTACACAGAGCCGCTGATTAAACCCGCAGTTCGTTTCTTTTCCATTTACGTCATTGAGGAAAGCCCCAGCTCGCCAGTCGCGAGCTCCTGGAAACCCCGCCCCGTTACGTCGCACAGCGCCCTCTTACGATTGGCCAGCGGCGGATACAGGAAGTGGTTTGAACACTCAAGCCGAAAGAGAAATCTAAAGGGCAGTTCTACATTTACGAAATCATTATTTCCAGGTGAAATCCTGGACGCGCGATACTGAAAGAACATATTGGTTTGCTAAATTTAACATAAAACATTCCCCAAACGGAAAGGGGAAATGAAGCAAAGACGTTGATTAGAACTCCATTTTTTAACAATGATGATTCCAGTAAAGAATAACACGCTGGGAGGAGTGGGGTTATAGGAAAACAAACAACGGGGCCCTTTTTTTGAAAACGTATGAAAAGAATGAGGTCATACTTATGTTTAAAAGGTACATAAATACAATACAAACACTATATTGCCAAAAGTTTTGGGACACTCCTCCAAATCATTAAATTCACGTGTTGTGTTTCAGGGGTTAGGCTTGGCCCCTTAGTTCCAGTGAAAGGAACTCTTAATGCTTCAGCATACCAAGACATTTAGGAGAATTTCAGGCTCCCAACCTTGTGGGAACAGTTTGGGGATGACCCCTTCCTGTTCCAACATGACTGTGCACCAGTGCACAAAGCAAGGTCCATAAAGACATGGATGAGAGATTTTTTTTTGTGGAGGAACTTGACTGGCCTGCACAGAGTCCTGACCTCAACCCCACAGAACACCTTTGGGATGAATTAGAGCAGGGGACTGCGAGCCAGGCCTTCTCATCCAACATCAGTGCCTGACCTCACAAATGCGCTTCTAGAGGAATGGTTCAAAAATTCCCATCAACACACTCCTAATCCTTGTGGAAAGCCTTCCCAGAAGAGTTGAAGCTGTTATAGCTATAAAGAGCAGGCCAACTCCATATTAAATTCGTGTGCATGTAACAGAAGATGTCCAAAAACTTTTGGCAATATAGTGTATCTACACATTCCTCATATAGAGACAACACAAACTACACAACTGAACTCCAGTTTGATAACATGTACAAACCCGATTCCAAAAAAGTTGGGACACTGTACAAATTGTGAATAAAAACAGAATGCAATGATGTGGAAGTTTCAAATTTCAATATTTTATTCAGAATACAACATAGATGACATATCAAATGTTTAAACTGAGAAAATGTTATGTCATTGTTATTCCAATGTCATTTTAAGGGAAAAATAAGTTGATTTTAAATTTCATGGCATCAACACATCTCAAAAAAGTTGGGACAAGGCCATGTTTACCACTGTGTGGCATCCCCTCTTCTTTTTATAACAGTCTGCAAACGTCTGTGGACTGAGGAGACAAGTTGCTCAAGTTTAGGAATAGGAATGTTGTCCCATTCTTGTCTAATACAGGCTTCTAGTTGCTCAACTGTCTTAGGTCTTCTTTGTCGCATCTTCCTCTTTATGATGCACCAAATGTTTTCTATGGGTGAAAGATCTGGACTGCAGGCTGGCCATTTCAGTACCCGGATCCTTCTTCTACGCAGCCATGATGTTGTAATTGATGCAGTATGTGGTCTGGCATTGTCATGTTGGAAAATGCAAGGTCTTCCCTGAAAGAGACGACGTCTGGATGGGAGCATATGTTGTTCTAAAACTTGGATATACCTTTCAGCATTGATGGTGCCTTTCCAGATGTGTAAGCTGCCCATGCCACACGCATTCATGCTTCTGAACTGAGCGCTGAGAACAACTTGGGTTGTCCTTGTCCTCTTTAGTCCGGATGACATGGCGTCCCAGTTTTCCAAAAAAACTTCAAATTTTGATTCGTCTGACCACAGAACAGTTTTCCACTTTGCCACAGTCCATTTTAAATGAGCCTTGGCCCAGAGAAAATGCCTGCGCTAATGGATCATCTTTAGATATGGCTTCCTTTTTGACCTATAGAGTTTTAGCCGGCAACGGCGAATGGCACGGTGGATTGTGTTCACTGGCAATGTTTTCTGGAAATATTCCTGAGCCCATGTTGTGATTTCCATTACAGTAGCATTCCTGTATGTGATGCAGTGCCGTCTAAGGGCCCGAAGATCACGGGCATCCAGTATGGTTTTCCGGCCTTGACCCTTACGCACAGAGATTGTTCCAGATTCTCTGAATCTTTGGATGATATTATGCACTGTAGATGATGATAACTTCAAACTCTTTGCAATTTTTCTCTGAGAAACTCCTTTCTGATATTGCTCCACTATTTTTCGCCGCAGCATTGGGGGAATTGGTGATCCTCTGCCCATCTTGACTTCTGAGAGACACTGCCACTCTGAGAGGCTCTTTTTATACCCAATCATGTTGCCAATTGACCTAATAAGTTGCAAATTGGTCCTCCAGCTGTTCCTTACATGTACATTTAACTTTTCCGGCCTCTTATTGCTACCTGTCCCAACTTTTTTGGAATGTGTAGCTCTCATGAAATCCAAAATGAGCCAATATTTGGCATGACATTTCAAAATGTCTCACTTTCAACATTTGATATGTTATCTATATTCTATTGTGAATAAAATATAAGTTTATGAGATTTGTAAATTATTGCATTCCTTTTTTATTCACAATTTGTTCAGTGTCCCAACTTTTTTGGAATCGGGTTTGTATATGAGATGATTTTATCTACCTAAGGAATACTACACAATAGGGTGTGCTGTTACAAAGGAGAAAAAGGGCATCCCAAATTGTTTAATTTCACTTTTATGATTTTTTTTTTTTCATAAAAATGTTAAACCATTTGGAACACTGCTAACAATGATTTAATAATTTATCATAACATTCACCTCACAAGAATAAAAAAACAAAGAGAAACTAAACATAATTGAAGACAGTAAAATATCGTATTTTATTTCAAGTGAATCATGTTTAGTCACTGTTTGGTAGACTCTACAAACTAAAGCATACCATCATAACCATGAATAAACTTATTTATTATAGACACTCCCCCCTTTGTCACATCAGGCTCAGACTGGCTGGAGGAAGCAGGTTTCAGACAGCTGTAGAAGGGAAAAAAACGAGTCAAGTAAATTAAATATTCTATTCATCACATGGACGCAAAAAAGGGAAAGCTAGTAATATCAGATCATTTTTTTCCACTGCAGGAGGCAGCAGACAAAAAAATAATAAAATACACGTACCACCTGGTGGACATGAGAAAAATTACAAGAACGAAGTACAGCTACAAAAGCAAAAGCTGTTTAAGTTTAAATAAAGTGCAATTAAATGTCAAAATTATTAGCCATGTTTGCTTACACAAAGGTAAAAAAAACATCCAAATGTGAGTAGCTAAATATCAAATTATAGACTGAGTAACTCATGCAGTACTGACGATCATAATGATTGGAAAGAAAAGTAGTAGGAATTAAGGAAAAATGACTGACAGATCGGTCATGCTGCCTTAGTGAGTGAGATTCCTGTGTAAAAAAGACACTCTTGTTCGTTTGTGTTTTTTTAAATTATTATTTTGTTTTGTCAAGACCTGCTGCTGGTTGCTTGGACACAAATGCACAAAGCCTTTGAAACTGGAGCCTACTTTGTTTTTTGATGTCGCAATAAAACATACATATATATATACTCCACCATTAGGCACTTAATAATGCAGTGACAAAATCCATGTGTGCCATGGCGTGTAATGTAAATAAAGACCTATAGTTGTCAGAGCTGTCATGTTTCCATGGGCACAGTGGTAACAACATGCTTCCAGACATTAAGCTGGCAAACTCACACACTCAAGTGCAGCATTTTCCTTCAAGGCAGAACCTAAACATTTCCATAAAAGAGATAGACAATAAGGAAAAAGAAGGATGGAGAAAAAGTTTAGATGAATAACACAAGGTCTTTACAGGTGGCGGCTGAAAACGCAGCAAGGATGGAGGCAAAGACGACGTCAGGGGACTGAGCAGCATCGATGGCACGGTGTATACCACGTGCACTATAATATTCCACCAGGGGGACTGTCTGTTTATGATAGGCCTCCAGCCTCGAGCGCAGTGTCTTCTCATTATCATCACTACGACGAATCAGAGGCTCCCCTGTCACCTAAACGCACAAACAGAGAGACGAATATTCACATCAGTACACGAATCCTGATCATGAGGCACAGTTAATGAGCTCATTTAGTCTAGTGTTACTAAATGAAGATTCTATCTGGTTTGAAAACTTGCATTTGCATTTCTGGTATTTGGCAGATATCCAGAGCGACTTATATTTTTATCTCATTTTATTAACTGAGCTACTGAGGGTCAAGGGCCTTATTCAACAACCTAGCAGGGGCAGCTTGGTGATCCTGGGATTTAAACTCACTACCTTCTGACCAGTAAGCCAACACCTTAACCACTAAGCTACCACATCTCCCCCAACGTCTCTGCATGTTCACTGATGTTACACTAATAATAAATCTCTATCCAAGATTCCTCTAATCTGATAAACACTTGTTTTTCAGGTGGAAATACAAACTGCTTTTAAATAAAGTTTGATAATAGGATAGGATACTAGGATGATTTATTTAAGGATTAGAAGACAACAGGTTACATCTTGAAACCTTTTATTATAGTAATGAGAATGTATTAAAATGAGCACCTTAATGAGGCATGACATTGATTGAAGGTCAGAAAATGACCTTCTGACCAATCAGATTCGAGAATTCCACAGAGCTGTGGCATAAATACATTCATTCAACATGATCTTATTTAAGATTTGACTTTCCAAAGACATTGGAGGCATTTAAGCTTTGACATTAGTGTAAAAATAGTCTAGGTTTAAAAACCTTTCCAGCATTAGTGAAACTGGACACCCTAAAGACACACGACTAAAGCAGGAAAAGAAGTACACCTGTTGCATTCCTTATCCTAAACTGGCGGCACAAAAAAGACACTATGAATACCAGTTTAATTCTGGCACAACAAAGTGCTTCATTTATCATGTTAATGCTGTCTGTATTTACTGTGTCACTGGATGAGAATGGGGGACGAGGACAGACGAATTTGGGCCAGATGTAATTACACAGCTCAATAAAAAGGGACATGAACAAATATATTGCAATGCACCCGTTTCTGGTCATGACAACTGTACAAATGCCCTGCTGTGTAACTACAAGCACAATCCTGACTTAGAGGACTAATACTATTTTAAATAAAGTTCTGGACATATAGAAATGTGAGAGATTTAAAATGTTAAATCTCTAGAGTGTAAGCTTCACTAACCTACGCAAGGACAAACAAACAACAGAAGAAATGTGCTTCAGATACAGCGTGAATTGGATTTTAGCCACTCATTGGAATGATTCCTCCAAATGCCCAGTGCTCTAATTTGCACAAACTGTTTAAATTCATGTGAAAATTATATATATATATATATATATCCTAAATGAATAGTGTAGTTGTCCTCATGAGTTTGCATAAGCTACCAGAACAGCAATTACACAACACCCAACACTTACATCTGAGCCTGTAATAAGTATTACTGACCATCATTACTAATTATTAGTGAATTACATGTTTTTAAACGTAGAAAAAATACACACAACAACAACAACGATTTGAACAAATGGAAGACTGGCGCCCATGCTACATTTTTTGCCAACAATTCGCTGTGGAGAGGATTATTACTGTACAGCATGCTGGCAGACTGGCATGCTAATGGAGATGCTGTTCTGATAACTAACCCACCTACTTGTTCTTTAACCCAAGATTCCAGCTTTATGATATTTGATTTATGAAAACGTTTCTAATGGGTGTTTTGACAATATTCAGTTACATTATATAAAGCAAGCTGTAACCTTCGCTTCCAAACCATTTAAAACTTACATCATCTTTCATCGGCTCCTTTGGCGGATTAAACTCCTCATGGTATGAGCGACCACTGGGCTGATGAATAAGTCTGAAAATGCAACAGCCGAGAGAAAAATATTCAAACGCTCATCGTGAAATGCTGCCATGTCCATCTCCTGAGGGGAATACTACTGCACAGTATAATTACTGCCCTAACACGTCTAAATCGGCTCAGAGAAATTAACTGCGTGTTGAAATGAGTGATTTAAAACATAAAAAGCCTGCACAGCATTCAAATCAGACTTAAAAATAGGAACGCAATCATGTGCCCTTGTGTTCTGGGTCTACAGTCTACACCAGTAACTCCTTATTTAAGAGCCTGTACATTTTATATATGAGAAAAATCAGACTTGAATAGTGCTTGAAATGTTGTTTGTTTCTCAGAACATAAACACATCTGTGCGTTTACATTTCCACCTTGGAGTTCGACTGAGATGTGTACGTATTTTTGCAATATTTTTCATTTTAACATTTAAATTTAGACTCTCAATCTGACTCGGTGCTAACTTCAATCACAGACGCTCTCAAACTGATTGAAAATATCCGACCAATTTCAATTCCACCTGTAGATTATGACTGACTTATGAATTAGTGCAGGATGCATTTATTTAACTAGAACTGCAGCAGCTCACTACAAACATCTGGTTTAAAAGCATATGTTTCTCCCCTTCCTTTTACCTGCCACAGATCCTGCGCACCAGAAGAGAGTCATCTACGGAGAACTCGATTACAGAGTCCAGCTTCTCTGTGCGCTTTTCAAGCAGGTCATCCAACTACAGGGCAGAATAGGATCATTTCATTCAACGTTAATGAGTAATTTATTATGTGAAATTGTTCACTTTCTAGCAACACTCATTAAGGTTACCATTTCTGCTTGTTTGACTGTGCGTGGAAAACCATCCAACAGGAACCCTTCTTTGCAGGCAGGAGTGTCCAGGTTCTTCTCGATGAGCTCGACAACCATCTCATCACTCACCTAACAACAAAACACAGGCTGTCAAAAAAAAAAACACAACTCCTCCCCATTTAAAAAAAAAATGCTCAACAAAGTTAGAAGGTTTTCTGGAAGTCACCAGAGCAAAGGACATTTGTCCAAATTACCAGTTTGCCAGCGTCCATGGTCTCTTTTAATCTTTTGCCTAATTCAGTCCCGGAGGCCACCATCGCTCTCAGCATGTCCCCAGTGGCCAGATGACACACACAGAACTTCTCTGCCAGCTTGGGTGCCTGTAACACAATAAAACACATCTTGTCCAGATAAGTTTGGTACATCTTAATAGTTTATAGTCAGCTCCTTAACTTCCTTAAACGTAGGAAAATACACCACCAACCATTCATTCAACTACCTCAATATTTCGACTTGTATCTATATTCTGTCCACATCCATCCACCCATCACTATTCTGATTATTTCATTCTTATTCTATTGTTTATTTTTATATATTGTATAATGACAGCCTGTTTTATATTATATTTTGTATTATATTCTTTTTATACTTGATATTCTTTTATTTTAGATTCTTCTTTTCTTCTAGTGAATATCTTATATTTTTAGATTCTAATTACATTTTTATTTAAATTGTATCTTATATTTTTAAATTCTAGTTTTACATTATTTAAATTGTATTTCATATTCTAGTTTCACATTTTTTATTTAA
Organism: Hemibagrus guttatus; assembly: GCA_033459395.1. Taxonomy (NCBI): domain Eukaryota; kingdom Metazoa; phylum Chordata; class Actinopteri; order Siluriformes; family Bagridae; genus Hemibagrus; species Hemibagrus guttatus. Next base: position 10,189,633 of record JAUCMX010000024.1, read on the forward strand.
ATTGTATTGCTTATATTTTATATTCTAGTTTTACATTTTTATTGAAATTATTTCACACCTCCAGCGTCCTGGGTTCGCTCCCACTCACTGTGCGTTTGGAGTTTGCATGTTCTCCCTGTGCTTGGTGGGTTTCCTCCCACAGTCCAAAGACATGCTTCTAGGCTGATTGGAGTCTCTAAATTGTGTGTGTGTGCCCTGCGATGGGTTGGCACTCCGCCCAGGGTGTATCCTGCCTTGATGCCCGATGACGTCCGAGATAGGCACAGGCTCCACGTGACCCAATGATAGATCGGATAAGTGGTACACAATGAAATGAAAATATTTTGTAAGATATATAGACACAGTGGTGTGAAAGTGTTGGCCCCCTCCCTGATTTCTTATTTTTTTGCATGTTTGTCACACTTTAATGTTTCAGATAATCAAACACATTTAAATATTAGTCAAAGATAACACAAGTAAACACATCATGCAGTTTTTAAATGAAGGTTTTTATTATTAAGGGAAAACAAAATCCAAAACTACATGGCCCTGTGTGAAAAAGTGTTTGCCCCCCTGTTAAAACATAACTTAACTGTGGTTTATCACACCTGAGTTCAATTTCTCTAGCCACACCCAGGCCTGATTACTGCCACACCTGTTCACAATCAAGAACTCACTTAAATAGGACCTGCCTGACAAAGTGAAGTAGACCAAAAGATCCTCAAAAGCTAGACATCATGCCGAGATCCAAAGAAATTCAAAAACAAATGAGAAAGAAAGTAATTGAGATCTATCAGTCTGGAAAAGGTTATAAAGCCATTTCTAAAGCTTTGGGACTGCTGCGAACCACAGTGAGAGCCATTATCTACAAATGGTGAAAACATGGAACAGTGGAGAACCTTCCCAGGAGTGGCCGGCCGACCAAAATTACCCCAAGAGCGCAGCGACAACTCATCCAGGAGGTCACAAAAGACCCCACAACAACATCCAAAGAACTGCAGGCCTCACTTGCCTCAGTTAAGGTGAGTGTTCATGACTCCACCATAAGAAAGACACTGGGCAAAAATGGTTTGCATGGCAGAGTTCCAAGATGAAAACTGCTGCTGAGCAAAAAGAACAAAGGCCCATCTCAGTTTTGCCAGAAAACATCTGGATGATCCCCAAGACTTTTGGGAAAATACTTTGTGGACTGACGAGACAAAAATGTAACTTTTTGGAAGGTCTGTGTCCCATTACATCTGGCGTAAAAGTAACACCGCATTTCAGAAAAAGAACATCATACCAACAGTAAAATATGGTGGTGGTAGTGTGATGGTCTGGGGCTGTTTTGCTGCTTCAAGGCCTGGAAGACTTGCTGTGATAAATGGAGCCATGAATTCTGCTGTCTACCAAAAAATCCTGAAGGAGAATGTCCGGCCATCTGTTTGTGACCTCAAGCTGAAGCGAACTTGGGTTCTGCAGCAGGACAATGATCCAAAACACACCAGCAAGTCCACCTCTGAATGGCTGAAGAAAAACAAAATGAAGACTTTGGAGTGGCCTAGTCAAAGTCCTGACCTCAATCCGATTGAGATGCTGTGGCATGACCTTAAAAAGGTGGTTCATGCTCGAAAACCCTCCAATGTGGCTGAATTACAACAATTCTGCAAAGATGAGTGGGCCAAAATTCCTCCACAGCGCTGTAACAGACTCAATGCAAGTTATCAAAAACCCTTGATTGCAGTTGTTGCTGCTAAGGGTGGCCCAACCAGTTATTAGGCTTAGGGGGCAAATACTTTTTCACAGAGGGCCATGTAGTTTTGGATTTTGTTTTCCCTTAATAATGTGTGTGTGTGTGTGTGTGAGAGTATGTGTGTGTATATGTGTGTGTGTGTGTGTGTGTGTGTGTGTGTGTATATATATATATATATATATTATATATATATATATATATATATATATATATATATATATATATATATATATATATATATGAGAATCACTAAACACATTTCAATATAAACATATTACATGTGTTTCATGATGGAGTTTAACCTTTAACACCAAATACCACCAGGAAAATAACGCTTTCTGTTGCTTCAGTCACCGAGTCACTGTTACTCCACAAGGAATACAATAACGCCATGGAGTCAAAGGTTACGGAGGCGCAATGCAATGGAGCAATCACTTAAACGACTCCGGAAAGAACCCCAGCGCAGGATACCAACACCCGGAAGCTCTGTGTAGCTTTAACTTCCATGCAGCGACAGAACGAGATACTTACACCGACTCTGTGCAACAGGAACCGGACACGGTGTCATGTGAATGAGCCATGCAGACCCAGGCACATGTTAGCCTAGCTAAGTTAACGAATATATGGAGTCTGACCTGAGTCCCTTTCCCCGCGCCGGGTGGCCCCAGCAGGATGGCCCGAATCCCTTTACGAACCCCAGAGATAACATCGTCTGCCTGAGAGCTGGGCGCCATGGTCGACTTTTTACACCGCGCTGTGGACCTTCGAGCCTCGGCCACAGTTCCTCAGCCGGAGAAAGAAAGCCCTAACACCTCCTTCCTGTCTCTATGGAAAAGTCCCGCCCATTAGAGTAACAGCGCAGCCTCTGATAGGCTAAGGAGACGTCTGTCAAAATCGCTCGCGCTCATTCGAAGTTACGTAAAAACCTTTTTCCTTTTTTTTTTTTTTTTTTTTTTTTTTCTTTTAAGTTGAGTACCAGATTTTTTTCAGTACAGCGTCCTTTACATGTAACAACTACACCGAGGAATGAGGTTATAGAACAATGTAAGAACATACGAAAGAAAAGTGAGTTCAAGTTCTATCTATCTACACTATATTGCCAAAAGTTTTGGGACAAATAATTGAATTCAGGGGTGGGGCTTGGTCCCTTAATTTCAGTGAAAGGAACTCTTCATGCTGCAGCGTTCCATGACATTTTGGACAATTTCATGCTCCCAACTTTGTGGGAACAGTTTGGGGATGTCCCTTCCTGTTCCAACATGACTGCACACCAGTGCACAAAGCAAAGTCCATAAAGACATGGATGAGCGAGTTTGGTTTGAAGGAACTTGACTGGCCTGCACCTCAACTCAATAGAACACCTTTGGGATGAATTAGAGCGGAGACTGTGACCCAGGTCTTCTCATCCAACATCAGTGCCTGATCTTACAAATGCACTTCTAGTGGAATGGTCAAAAATTTCCATAACACACTCCTAAACCTTGTGAAAAGCCTTCCCAGAAGAGTTGAAGCTGCAACAGCTGTAAAGGGCGAGCCAACTCCATATTACATTCATGTACATGTACAGGCAGATGTCAGTTTTGGAATGGCTCAGTCTCTGCTCTAATTCACCCCAAAGGTGTTCTTTGTGCACTGGTGTGCAGTCATGTTGGAACAGGAAGGGGTCATCCCCAAGCTGTTCCCATAAAGTTGGGAGCATGAAATTATCCAAAATATCTTGGTATGCTGAAGCATTAAGAGTTCCTTAATGCTCCAATTAGTTCCAATTAGGCTTAGGGGCCAAACACTTTTTCACACAAGGCCATGTAGTTTTGGATTTTGTTTTCCCTTAATAATAAAAACCTTCATTTAAAAACTGCGTGATGTGTTTACTTGTGTTATCTTTGACTAATATTTAAATGTGTTTGATTATCTGAAACATTAAAGTGTGACAAACATGCAAAAAAATAAGAAATCAGGAAGGGGGCCAACACTTTTTCACTTTTTTTGTTGTCCAGCGACAGCCCCAAAACATCACTGCTCTAGAGGAGATCTGCATGGAGGAATGGGCCAAACTACCAGCAACAGTGTGTAAAAACCTTGTGGCGACTTACAGAAAACGTTTGACCTCTGTCATTGCCAACAAAGGGTATATAACAAAGTATTGAGATGAACTTTTGTTATTGACCAAATACTTATTTTCCACCATAAATTGCAAATAAATTCTTTAAAAATCAGACAATGTGATCTTCTGGATTTTTTTTCTCATTCTGTCTCTCATAGTTGAAGTGTACCTATGATGAAAATTACAGGCCTCTCTCATCTTTTTAAGTGGGAGAACTTGCACAATTGGTGGCTGACTAAATACTTTTTTGCCCCACTTTTTATATATATATATATATATATCCTCCTATACACATTCAAATTTATCCTCTGTAGAGACATTTATAACCTTAATATATTATAACCCTCCTACTACCCAACTTCTTTGTGCTCTAAAGAGGACATTTGCAACCTTTTTTTAACCTGGAAGACCAAATATGTGGTGGGCTCTAAAGAGGACGTTTCCTTTCAAGTTGAACAAATAAGTAGGTGGGATTTTATATTTTCCTGGTTCAAGGTTTAAAAAACAATATTATATTTATTTTTCCTGGTATAGGAGGATATATATATATATATATATATATATACACGAATCACTAAACACATTTCAATATAAACATATTACATGTGTTTCATGATGGAGTTTAACCTTTAACACCAAATCCCTTCTAAAGGAAAATAACGCTTTCTGTTGCTTCAGTCACCGAGTCACTGTTACTCCACAAGGAATACAATAACGCCATGGAGTCAAAGGTTACGGAGGCGCAATGCAATGGAGCAATCACTTAAACGACTCCGGAAAGAACCCCAGCGCAGGATACCAACACCCGGAAGCTCTGTGTAGCTTTAACTTCCATGCAGCGACAGCACCAGATACTTACACCGACATTAAGAGTTCCTTTCACTGGAACTAAGGGGCCAAGCCCAACCCCTTAATTAAATGATTTGTAGGAGTGTCCCAAAACTTTTGGCAATATAGTGCATCTTAAAGGGTTCACCCATTCATTCTTAAGTCTTCAAGTTCATTCAAATTCTTCTTTAAGTTGTGAATATTTTGGGAAACAACACATTTCATTTGAGAATTACTGTAGGAATTGGATTGCAAAACAAAACAAAAACACCAAAACACTTATGTTAAACACATTTAATAGATGTCAAGTTTTGGTCTATGCACAAATAAAGAACATTATCATAATGACACTTAATCCTCATGAAGTGTTCACTGCAATCTTAGTGCAAGGATTCATGTTATCATATTATGAACTTAGAAACTTTTCTGACAGGGAAACCCTTGTAGAGTTCTAGATAAAATAACTGAGGAACAACTGCAAAACTCTTAAGTTTCCAGATATAACCTTTAATAAAGGCTTTTTTTTATTGGTCAAAAACATTGTTTCCCCAGAAAATGTTTCCTGAATCAAACATTTGACTGGATGCTTAGTGTTTTCAGCCTCATTTTTAGTGACGCTGTCTGTGAGTTGGAGTATATGCATTGGTCAGAGCAGCTCCCACTGGGTCAGAGTTCACTCAGAACAAAGCTACCATCACCATGCTTCACTGTAGGGTTGGTGTTCTCAGGGTTATGAGCAAATGTGGGTTTTTATGGTGCTTTGTGCCAAGGCATGGAAGATCCCAGTTGTGGAAATCCTTTAACCACATGTTCAAGTCTAAAACCTGCCACTTTTTGATAAAGCACAGCTTTGTGGAGTGTCCAGGCTATCATTGTCTTTCTAAAAACAAATTTAATGTTGTTCCATGGGCTGTTCAATATATTTAACCAAACTGTAACAGATACTTTTCTAGAAAATTGTCTCCTTCTCCACACCTCTACATGGTGCTTTATTAAAATAAATTATGTGTAAATGAATTGATACCCATACACATTTTGGTTAAAGCTGCTGGCTTTTATTGGCATGTCAGCACTGCATATTTCTTGACACTACATTTGGAGTGTTTAAAAAAAAAAAAACAGAGCAGAAAACCAAGAAACATACAACTGCTATAATAAACTTGTGCACTTGTCACAGCAAATCAAAACACTGTATTAAGGCTTTTAATCAGCCATCTATGTCATTTAAACCAAATTAATAGAATAAAATGCTAGTGTAAAATTAAAAAAGCCATTGTCTGCTTTGTGTCAATAAAAAACCCTCTATACTTGTCTAAGTAGTTCAAGTACACTCAAAGTGAAACTGGTGTGTTGAAATATAATATTTTTTATTTTTAATGATCTACTGCAAGATAAAACAGTTAAAGCAGCTATTGACAAAGTGTGTACTTTAGCAGTAGTTTCATCAGCTCAGAATACAGTCTTGGCACTCTACACCATTAAGCATCTTAAAGTTAACTGATAACACAAATAAAAGGTCAATAAAATGGGAAAAACAGCTCCATTATAATCCCTGTTGACCAGCCAAATTCAACTGTTAATACATGAAATGTTTATAAAGTACTTTTACATTGTTCCACCCACAGAGAATACATATAAAACTATAATAAAATGTCCCTGAATAAAAGCAAATCAAGCATAACTCCTGAATATTTCACAATGATGTGCTCTCAATATTTACAAGTATACTAAGGTATAAAAATGTCATAAAACTAAATCTAAGGTGTGGGCATGAAGCCTGAAACTGTATTAATAAACTCAAGAGCTATAGTTCTCAAAATATTGTGTACATCAAACACACGGATGTTATTACATAAATACTGTGCTGTGTTATGATTATATGGAAGACTGCTTAAAATAATATATTGCAAATGCTTTATTGTGGTTTAAGCTACTGTGTACACATTATTTCATTATAACTATAGCTGTTACTAATTCCATGTTTATTACAGCGCACATGTTGGGAGTTAGGCAAAGTCTGGTTTAAATATAAAGATTAAAGCAGAAATTTCACAAACTAAATGTAAACCAACTGTATTTTATTAAGGAAATTGATACATATATACTCTAGAGCTTTAAATTGCAGTAACTTTGCCAATTAAACTAAATCTTCCTGTACTGCAGTGGAAACCTTACACATTGTGACACTGATTTCCTTAACCATGAAATAACACATAGCTTTGCCTTTTACAAATAATGTGAGGTGGATTATTCTGTTAAATGTTAAGCATCTCTTTATTAATTTTTAATCTCCCATGTCCATGACTTCGCTCAAATATACAATTCCTTAACTTTATACTCGACTGTAAACGTTTTGTAACTGATATTGTATTGCACTTCTCAGCAAACAGTTTGATATTTTGTGTAGAATTAGGACCATTGAGCATAGTCTCTGTCAGGGTCACACTGGCCTGTAACATGACTCTGGCTGCCACATGCGCAGATCTACTAGGATTTGATTGAGCTTCTGCATCCAAAGGTTTCTCTCGTCTTTAGTGTCGGCACTAAGCCAATTCCTGGGTGTTAAAAGATGTAGACATAAATTACTGATACGTTCCAGAAATCCGATTCCTTGATGTATACATACTAGATCTGCACATTTTATTAGTGATTGTGAACATTTATTAGCACATATTATTAGTGATTGTTGGAATATTACTAGTAATAGATCACAGATTGTAGTGTTCATGTACTGAGGAGGGTCTTACTTTGTGACACACATGGTGTTCTTGCACTGGCTGACCAGAGTTTCTTTGTCATCGTCCCGTTGTGGTCTCACTGTAATCAGTTCAAAGGTGTTGGGCCGGGCACAGAACTCACGGTTAGCAGGCTCTACTTTCCGACTTACACAGCTTGTCAAGTTGATACGACCAATAGGATTCTACACAGAACAGGTCATATATTTAATAATTTTGCTTTCTGATTTGTCAAACATATAGCATTGATGAAATCCCACTCAATCTTGTCAAACCTTGCGTTTTTCATCATCAGGATAGGTCCAGTAGGAGATGCAGTACCCTGAGAGGACGCACCATCTCCTATGCCAGGCTCCAAAACCACTGACATCTTCAAACATGGTCTATAAATTTAGATAGCGGTGTCAGTTCAAATATTGTGTCAAAGCAATCATATGAGTTATGAACGAGTGCGCTTTGGTGATATTTATGCAAGGGATCTAGAACACTGACCAAAAAGCCCCTTTCCTGCACGTGAGAGTCAACCTCACACTGCATCCTGAGGTAAATATGGCCTTCCAAAGGACAGAGAAAGGGAACCTAGGTAATTCAAGATGAAGATAAGAGTTTAGAAAATTTGTTTCTCAGTTAAGCATGTGGCATATAAAAAAAAAAAAAAGAAAGAACAAAACAGAGTAGTCATGCAAAAGAGAGAATAGTCTGCACCACACACACAAGTGACTTGGGTTAGTAAAACACAGTAAAGCCGTTGCAAAGCAAAAAGTGATTAAGACAAAACAGGCAAAGCCAACCCGTGTTGCTGAACATGGAACGAACATGAAAACCTTAGTCTGAAACATGTCACTGAGAAGCCTGCTCTCACACCCTTCATATTTCATCTATAAAGAGAAAAATGAGTGCGCATAAACAAGCTGATCTCTAGTAGGACTGTACCATGCTTGTATTAGGAAGACCCTAACCATAATTGCTTGGGGAACATGCAAATTAAGTGCTTACAAAGAACTATTTTGTGTCCTGAAAAATCCCATGGAAAAACGATTTCTCAAGTTTTCTCATGCCAAAACCATCTCTCAACTGCACAAATTATACAAAAATACTATACCACAAAGTTTACCTTTTCCAGGGGAAATTTGTTTTTTCCAATAGCAGCCAAGGTTAACTTGTGTGACCCAACAAGAGCAAAGTTACTGGAGCGCACTGCATTCGGGCCCCCAGGACTTGCCACTACTACAAACACAAACAGAGTGTTATCCAAGCTGCACATACAAACAGCAATAAATTATGCTAATTAAAGTTGATTTTGTTAAATACTCACCAGGGGTTTGTAGATTGCTTTTCTGTTATAGAACAGAACAAAAAAAAAAAAAAGACCAAAAAATATAAATTGAACGTGTTGAATGTTCTGATTACTTACACTTCTTTTTTTTTTTTAAATGTATAATCAACTAAACAAAAACTTTTCACTGCAGTCAGGTTCATCGGACATTTGATAACATTAAGATTTAAAATGATGTCTGTCTGATTCACTTGCAGTCTGCTGTTCAACATTTGCTTTTAAAAAAAAATTATTTATGAACACCTTAGTAAGAATTCCTCTCGGCACAGTTGTGAATGTGTTTTAAGGAGGAACTCTTAGTTAGGAACTTTAGTGCCTCTTAGTGGTAAGAAAAGATTTTGTGTGAATATGACCCCAGGATATCATGTATTTCCTGGCACTGCATAAATAGTTAAGAAACCAATAGCTTACTTACAGTGATTGCAAGGAATCTCTTGGGAGTGATTGCCTAATGGGAGAAGACAAATTCCTTTTGTTCAAAGAAGAATTGAAACAGTACACAATTTTACACTACAACATGTGTAAATAGTAACAAACAAAACTACACAACAGAAAGACTTATACCTTGGACTTAGCTGGCTTCTTTCTTTTATCAACAAACAGCTCACGTTTCAGAACCTGAGGAAACAGAATATCTAGCACTGAGAAATGTCTAAATTATGCATGTTTAAATACAGAGAAAGAAAAAAAAATGACTTACAAGATAGTAAACCTCAATATCAATCTCAAAGTCACTGGACACATCAGGCCTGAAATTTAAAAAGAAGAAAATGTAAATGAATGTAATAACAGGTGGCAGTAATATCCACACTGCTAACAGCAATTTAGACTCACAGAGTGAACTTGGTGGAAAAGGTCAAGGCATCCCCACTGAGTGAATTGTTAGTGCTGGCCAGAGGAGTAGCAACCATGTTTTCAGCTCCAGCACGGATCATCACAAAGAAGTAGTGGCATCCAGATTCTTTATTTAAAAAGCAAAAACCACACATTTAATAAATGAGGTTTAAAACTGAAAACAAAAAAGATTCACCATATGGATGAAAACTGCATATTTTGATTGGTTGATGTAACACAAAAATGGATGAGTGAAACCAGCCATTTTTAATAAATGCCATTACCTACAGTACGTTCAGAAAGGTGCATTTTTGCATTGTTTATTACAATATCTGGACTATAATTTCACATCATCAAGACTTAATTCTGATATCAAATCTCTTGCCAAAGAACCTTTACAGAACACTTAAAAATAGAATAACGCAGGATATACCAGGCCTATTAGCGGTAGAACAGACAAAGTCAGCCTTAAGAGGTAATCGAAGCTCTTGCAGGGTGATGGAGCCCTTGGAGGCCGGCACACCCATATCTTCCTGGGCTTTGGAAGAACTTTTCTTCTGAATTGCTGGTCCCTCAGCCTTTAGTCGATCCAGCTCAGCTTTCAGAGCCACCCTCTTCGCAGCTGGAGAAAGAACAGGCCATTAATTCAAATACAAAAAGGCATTGTTCTAGACATCTGTCTGTCACTTATCACTCACTGGCTATAAGCAATAGCCTCTCAGCTTCAGCCTCCACCTGAGAGCCCTTTCCATGCTCCTCGTCTGTGCAGCAGTTTAGCGCCTGACTGGCTTGATGGATCACCGTCTGCTGCATGTTCATCTCATTGGTCAAAACCTGAAAGCACAAAAGAGACCGTTCCCCTTGAAACTAACCAATCACACAATATATTTCCAAACTAAATAACTGTTCCTTTGACTCACCTGCATCTTTTGTTTAATGCTAATGTGACTGGCATTCTGTGGTTCTTCCATTCTTTGAGACACATCTTCTTTCCTCACAATCACCTGTTTCACCTGAGGTCTCTCAGTCTCCTTTATTCTGGTTGATCTGTATGCATCAATGCTAAAACACAGGAAGTACCCATTCAATACCCATGATGGAGTTTTAGAAATGATATTTAGCTTCAAATGTAATCAGTGAACTGCAGGATTACCTGTAGGGTAGTTTGTGCTCTTCTTCCAGTGCATCAATGCTGTCAGAAGAGTCAGCACGAAGCATTCGTGTCCTTTGGAATTTTGTGGGCCTGGATACACCTTCAGGAGTTCCAGTTTTCTCAATAAAGGAGCTGGCCGGGGTTGATGTCTAATGCATCACAAAAACAACCAATGTATTATCGAAATAAAAACATTTATAATATTTTGGAAAAAGAAAGAGTGGCAATTTACAGTGTGTTACACAAACCTATCTAAACTAATCTGGCTTTTTACTCATTGATTTTTACTGGAGAATAAAATTTTAATTAAAGATGTGTTCCAAAGTTTGACACTTATGCTAGACTCACCATGACTTTCCTCTCAGGGCTCTTGACCACAGCAGCCACAGTCTCTGCCAGCGGGGTGAGGAGTGACATGGAGGAGATGTTTAGAGCATCTTCCTCTTCAGCATCATGCTCGTCATTCTCCTCCAATGCATCTTCAAAATAATGGTTAATGACCTCAGAGTTAATGGAGCCATCTACATTCATCTCGATTTCACGTATCTCCTCCTCTGTTTCTATTAAAAAAAAAAAAATCAAGAGGGACTGTTCACAAATGCACAATTATGATTTGAGCAAACATGACAAGCAAAATGGAGAGCTTTTAATCTTCTTGCCTTTTTCTTTTTGCTCCTCCATTTCTTCTTTTTCTAGTAAAACCTCAACCTTCTTCATTGGGCTTGACATGACAGGCTTTATATTTGATGTTTCTGATGAAGAAAAAAAAATGGTTAGAAGATCAATCATGTAGTCATTGTGCTTAAAGCTACAATAGTACTAATGAAAAAAATGCATGTTACCAAGCATACTGGTAAACCAAGATTGCTGGGCTGCATTATATTATTTCTCAAAAGATTTCAGAGGTAAACATTTTACCATCTTCATTGGATTTTTTTCCCAGATTATCCAGGACTGGTGCCGACAGCTCAGTGTTAAGTACTGGGACAGATGTTTTAACAGGATCTTTTTCCTCCTGAGAATGACAAAGAATTCTGCAATCATATCTGTTTCTTTCCTTTTGCACTGGAGTAATACATGACATTTATTTAGGCTCACATATGTTGTAATGATTGATTATAGAGAATCCCTGTTTAAGGGGATTCGATATAAAAACACTGACAAACCTGAGATTCTGAGTTATTTGTGTCGTCGGTGAGATCCTCTCCACTTTTTGACATCTTGTTGTTCTGATATCGACTGCGAACCTGTGCCAGTTCTACCTCACGCTCCTAACAGCAGCAGCAAATTATTTTCAGATAAAAATTTAACTCTTGCCATTGCACACAATATGAAGGGATATTCACACAATATAATTATTTGAAAAAAAATTAAAAGACTCACCATTTTCTGCTTCTGAGTGAGGAGGGCTGTACTGGAAGCTCCCTGTGTGACAGCAAGCCTCTCCTGAAACAATCTCGATTTGTGAGTGGATGATGGTGTAACAACAGGTGAACGAGCCAGACCAACACCATTAAGAGGAGAACCCTGATTACGTTCTTGACACCTTTCCCCAAAACGCTCCAAAAATGACTTGACACCACCTTGGGACAATGCAGTGATTTGGACAAAAAAAAAATTACAATACAAATTAAGTGAAATCATGCAAAATTGCAGTTTAGTAGAGAATTTTTATGGGTTACTCACCAGAAGGTCCAACTGGGCCACTTTTCGGTAGGGGTGTTGAATCCTTGGTCAGCCTCTCAGCAGCCTGAGAGAGCACTACACTGGAGGAAGGGTTGGCAGGAACATTTGTTTTTGCAGGACTTGCATTAAGCACTTTTCCTAGTCCTAGTTCTTTGCATGGGGCCTTCAGTGGGCTTTGGGAACTCTGGGCAGACTGAGAAGACGACGGGACTCTTCCAGATTTGAGTGGAGTGGAGTGCTGACTAGAGAAGCTCTTCACAGGGCTGGATGCTGGAGAGAGGTGTCCTTTATGCAACTTTGTCTCAGGCACCTCAGTCTTCTGTGGGCTTGGAGGAATCACTCTGGAGGACTTGACTGGAGAATAAACTGGTGGCTGGAACAAACCAAACATGAAGTGTGATTAAAAACAACAACAACAAAAAAACTCTTTTTTTCATGCTCAATGAGAACATGATTTGAGCACCCCACCTGCTGAGTGCTGTGGACAGACTTGCTAGCAACTGCCTGGACAGTCTTAGCTTGTTGTGCAACAGAAATGGGCTTGACACTAGTGCTCATTCCCACATTTGCTGGAGGAGGAACACAGGCTGTGCCAGGCTGCCCTTGTGCATTGTCTCTGTGAGTGGGCGGATTCCCAAGATCATCTTCCCAGGAACTGATTGTCGCAGCAAGGTTTGCCAGTCTGCCCTTCCTGCCTAATGGCTTCTCGGATGTGATGGCCGGCGCTGGATTAGTAGCAATCTCCGTCCTTTGGGATTTAACAGGGGACAGAGCTACGCTGTTGGGAACTGGCTCAAAGCTACCTGTAAATACATTTCAATATGAATGAACATTTTGTAAAAATCAAGAAAGAATTTTATTATATATGATCATATAGTAGCCATTTCATAAAGAATAAAGTACCACTGACATTTTAATTCATAAGGCACAAGTGTGTATCTAGTAGTAATCATATCCACAGGTGATAAGCAAACAGATCTGAACTTAACAGGCCAATTTTCTAACTAAATATGGCAGATAGTCATCCAAGAACTAACTGACTCAGGCCTACCCTCTGAATCCCAGTAGTGCCTCTGTTCTGCCAGTCTCTGCAGACGAGATCTCATGTTGCTGGCAGTTGGAGTGGCAGCAGGAGTGCCTTTGAGATCTTCGCTGCTTTCTGCCATCATGGAGTGCTTCATCTTATCTATGCATCCTGTTCTGGTCTGTGAAGGACAAGCCTCAATTTTCTCAGTGTCTGGAAGAGGGTGTGCAAGCCCTTTGCCCGAGTCTAAGGTAGAACGCACAGCTAGTCTTTCCACTGTAGCTGAGTGGACACTGCTTGGTGCTGTGGTGGGATTCTTGTCCGTTGTGGGCTCTGAAGCTGTGACATGAAGAGTAACAGGTTCCTTGTTTTCTTCCCCAACGGCATTCTCCTCTGAGCAGCGGCGCTTAGAAGGAGAGGGTTTGGAGGAGGGAAGTACTGTAATACAAACACAAGTGATTTTATTGAGACAACTTTAAAAATCTGAAATAACAGCACCACCAACAGCATCATCATTCTCCAAATTATACAACAAACTTTATCGTCAACCAAAACGAGAATTGCATTGCAAATAAAAAGCCATAACCAATATTAAGGCAGCAACGATGAATCCTATGACTGGAGAAATCATGGCTTTTTCCATTAAGAACACATGAAGTAAATAATGGTGTGCTTATGCTAGGGAATAAATAGAGTTGTAAGAAGTCCAGGGCATTAAAAACAAAGCTCTCCATTCATGTATTTTGACCTCTGACAACAGACGGTTCTGTCGATCTAAAATTAATTAAGCAATTATTGCGCAGCTTTATTCAAATTAACACAAACTTTAAAACTCAGCTCAAAATGGCACCTTTTTCAGCCGGTGGCTGACTGATGACACTGTTTGTCTCTGCGAGTGGCTCTCTTGACCTCTTGGTCATTTGTCGATTGGCTGCTGTGGGCCTTTCCGCCATCTTCTTCTGAAGATTCTCCCTGCGAGCTCGAGTGCGCTCTAACAGTTTCTGTTAGAAAAAAAACACAGTTGTTTTACTGAGGAAACTCTGCAGGAGATATGAGGTTATATGTTGACAGAGACTTTTAAAATGTGGTCTACAGGGCTACATTATTCAACAAAAAAGCTTTATAAAAAAGTTTGCTTTTTTTTTAACTGCAAAAATGTGATCTCTATACAGACCCTTAAAAATAGTCTCAATAAAGAAAGGAATTATTTGTAAGACTGGATTGATGTGTTATACACTCTAACACCAAATTCTAACTGCCCTATGGTTATCCAAATGTTTCAGCTGATCAAGTGAACTTCCTTGAACTAATCTGTCAGCCGAGTTGATCACAATCGCATATTTTAACTGCAGCGCCGTCATGTAAATGAATTTAAAAATAGCAGTTTCAGTTCCTGCCTCATACACACTGTGTACCTCGCATAACTGTTCTTCACATGCAAAACAAACAGAAAGCTTTATATTTCATAATACATACTTCATTTTACTTGCTATTAAAATCAGGAATACAGAGCACCAATATGAAGTAATGCAAGTACAGTCCTCACAGTATTAGGACACTTATTTTAAGTGGAGATTCATCCGTTTCCATATTCTTTAAATCTGTGGTCCTCAAAGTGTGCTCCAGGGACCCCAACAGGCCGCGAGACACAGCCAGAGCTGTGTAATTATATTTATATAGTTACAGTGTGAATATCAATAACTATGCACTGTTATCAGTGTTACTGCATGAGAGATCTTACAGGTATTATCATGTTAATGTTTTTTCATTAAACCCAATCCATATTACCTCAACAACAAGCAGAATGATAAATAATGTAAACTTGAATGAAATGACAATTTAGAAATAAATGCAGTCTTTGGGAAGAAAGAAGTTAATAAATATTCAGTGGCACCAAAGCATAGGCAAAATCTTACTGAACACATTAAATAAATAAATAAGCCATGGTATTTTGATAGTAAAGTAATCTGCATTGATGGAGTCCTGGAGATTATTTTAACAGATAAACTGCCATTTTCCCCTTTGACTGACATGGTAAGGTCTCTTCTATTAGCATTCTCCACTTTTGAAACATGTACACCCTTTGCAGCTATAGCAGCTTCAACTCTTCTGGGAAGGCTTTCCACAAGGTTTAGGAGTGTGTTATGGGAATTTTTGACCATTCCTCTTGAAGTGCATTTGTGAGATCAGGCACTGATGTTGGACGAGAAGGCCTGGCTCACAGTCTCCACTCTAATTCATCCCAAAGGCGTTCTATATGGTTGAAGTTCCTCCACACCAAACTCGCTCATCCTTGTCTTTATGGACCTTGCTTTGTGCACTGGTGTGCAGTCATGTTGGAACAGGAACGGACCGTCCCCAAAGTTGAAGGGAGCATGAAATTGTCCAAAATGTCTTGGGGTGCTGAAGCATTAAGAGTTCCTTTCACTGGAATTAAGAGGCCAAGCCCAAACCCTGAATTCAATTATTTGGAGGGTTGTCCCCAAATTTTTGGCAATATAGTGTTTACCTGCTAAGAATGCATGTCGGCCACCTTAATATGATGCAAAGCAAAGACATGAGCAAGAACAAAGACATGATCATACACATCCCCAAGCTCAGTTTGGCAGCCTCTGAGCAACGAGTGGAAATTTCAGTTAGTGACTGTCATTCCCAAAAAATGCGTGATCACGTGGTAGCATTAAATCATTTCACTGGTGTGGAAAGGACACAACCCAAGTCATACTTTGCTCACCGTTGGCTAGTTTTGAGTGTATAATTTTAGATTATTTCCCCTGGAAAATATTTCTGTATCCAAAAAGTCTCTATAAATGAAAAGTATAAACAGAGAACAATCTCTGAATGGCTTGGAAGCAGACAACCACGCCTTAACCAACCACGCACTAGCTAAACAAAGATAAGGGCAGTTTGGCTAACTGAATATTAGCTAGATGCATGCTTTCACTTGCAAAATATTTTAGTCATTTTTTTTGTTTTGTAAGAACAATATCTACACATTTATAGTAATATACAGCTAGAGTCATTCGTTAGTTAGATAGCTGAGTAGTTAGTCAGGATTGTATAACGTTACTGTTAAATTATAGCGAATATAAAACACACAATATTAACAAAAGGAATTTACCTCGGTGAACGGATCCATTCCAGAGTAATTTAATGATAAACTCGAATTAAATAACGCTGTTACACCCCGCTTTCCTCACTATAAACCCTATCTCAGGACTAGTTTTTCTAAAACTCCCTCTGCACACACACACTGCTGCTGCTGTTCAAAATTTGAATTTCAGCGCTGCTCTCGATGCACACTCACTAACGGACGGCCACGTCACGTCATCGACCCTCCTTCTCGGCTCGATTTCCATTCAGGCACTAAGCACTTCCACTACTCCCTTCAGCGCCGTAATGCGCCTCGCATTGATACAAACCTGTCAAATGGCGATTGAACATTAAAAATAAAGTGAAATATTAGTTCATTTCAAACGATTGAATTATATAAAATCAGCGCTCTATGGAAGAATTATAGTTAATAGGGATTAGGGAAATATAGGACATATTTGAGCTACGCCCCATATTGATATGGATACCATACTGCCACATCCCCAAGGCGTTGCTAAAAGCCCGTTGATGTTTGAAAAGTGTTGCTTGTGAATTATTCCCAGAATGCACTGGTGCAGAAATCAACAGAAGCTGGAGAAATAACTCCACTTTAACACTACAGGCTATATAAAAGACTCAAACACACATCTGGGAGCAAATGAAACTATAGCTAGTTTGTCTAGAAACAAGACAGTGTGGTTCAAAATATGTTATAAAAGAGCAAAACACTTTATAGTTACACTTCAATAAGGATATAATGTTCCAGACTTTTACAAGATCATTATAACTTTTATTTGTTTGTTATTATATCTGTGTATTTTTTTTAAGCATAATGTTTTTAGCATATTTTCCCCCCAATTAATTAAGTGGAGAATGTGAATAATCAAGGGGGGCACGGTGACTTGGGGGGGGGGCACCTCCAGGGTTGGGGGTTCGATTCCCGCCTCCGCCATGTGTGTGTGGAGTTTGCATGTTCTCCCTGTGCCTTGGGGGTTTCCTCCGGGTACTCCGGTTTCCTCCCCCGGTCCAAAGACATGCATTGTAGGTTGATTCGCATCTCTAAATTGTCCGTAGTGTGTGATTGTGTGAGTGAATGAGAGTGTGTGTGTGCCCTGCGATGGGTTGGCACTCCGTCCAGGGTGTATCCTGCCTTGATGCCCAATGACGCCTGAGATAGGCACAGGCTCCCCGTGACCCGAGAATAGATCGGATAAGCGGTAGACAATGAATGAATGAGTGTGAATAATCATGTGTAATGTTTATGTAGTACAGCCTATCCAATATGTCTGATCAAAATCAAGCACCTAGGCATGCAGTCTGCTTCTACAAACATTTGTGAAAGAATGGGTCGCTCTCAGGAGCTCAGTGAATTTAAGCATAGTACCGTGATAGGTTGCCATCTGCATAATTCGCCAACTTTCTGCAGAATCAATAGCTACAGACATCCAAACTTTGTGGCGCCTTCAGATTAGCTCGAGTACAGTGCATAGAGAGCTTCATAGAATGGGTCTTCATGGCCAAACAGCCGCATCCAAGCCTTACATCACCAAGTGCAATATAACGCATCGGATCCAGTAGTGTAAAGCACGCCACCACTGGACTCTACAGCAGTGGAGACGTGTTCTCTGGAGTGACCAATAGCTACTCTGTTGGGCAATCCGATGGACAAGTCTGGGTTTTACGGTTGCCAGGAGAACAGTACTTGCCTGACTGCATTATGCCAAGTGTACGGTTTGGTGGAGGAGGAATTATGGTGTTGGGGTTGTTTTTCAGGGGTTGGGCTCGGTCCCTTAGTTCCAGTGAAAAGAACTCTTAATGCATCAGCATACCAAGACAATTTCATGCTCTCAACTTTGTGGGAACAGTTTGGGGATGACCCCTTCTTGTTCCAACATGACTGAGCACCAGTGCACAAAGCAAGGTCCATAAAGACATAGATGAGAGATTTTTTGGTGGAGGAACTTGACTGGCTTGCACAGAGTCCTGACCTCAACCTGATAGAACACCTTTGGGATGAATTAGAGCGGAGACTGCGAGCCAGGCCTTCTCATCCAACATCAGTGCCTGATCTTACAAGTACACTTCTAGAGGAATGGTCAAAATTCCCATAAACATGCTCCTAAACCTTGTGGAAAGCCTTTCCAGAATGGTTGATGCTGGTATAGCTGCAAAGAGCTGACCAACTCCATATTACATTCATGTGCATGTAAAGGCAGACGTCCCAAAACCTTTGGCAATATAAGTGTTGCCATAACCTTTAGCTTTGTGCAAGTAGTGCTGGCTGAATAAAAGAACCCAATTCAATCACACGCTTGTTGCTTCCTTCAAATGTGCTACATATACTAACTATAAACCAAAGGCTATATGCATGTGTGTGTTTATATACACTTCACAGATCTTTCACAACATTAAATGCAACTCTAAACAGTTAAAAGTACCACATGCCATCCATTACCAAATAAAAAAAAAATACAAAAATAATCAACCTCACCACCAGTGATTATTTGCTATAACAGCACGCTGTCATGGTTTTTATATGGCGATGTTGGGGCTTACTATCCACTGCAATCAAAATTATTACAGTTAGATTGTTTTAGATAGTATTACATATAGGAACTAAGACAATCATAGTTACACCTAGTTGCAAATCCTCAAATCCTGTCATTAATACACAAGTACTACACAGTATTTTAAATCACTTTTTTTTTTTTTTTAAAAACATGGTTCAACTGGGGGGCACGTTTGCCTCACATCTCCAGGGTTGGGGGCTCGATTCCCACCTCCGCCATGTGTGTGTGGAGTTTGCATGTTCTCCCCGTGCCTCGGGGGTTTCCTCCAGGTACTCCGGGTCCTCCCCCAATCCAAAGACATGCATGGTAGGTTGATTGGCATCTCTAAATTGTCCGTAGTGTGTGAGTGAATGAGAGTGTGTGTGTGCCCTGCGATGGGTTGGCACTCCGTCCAGGGTGTATCCTGCCTTGATGCCCAATGACGCCTGAGATTGGCACAGGTTCCCTGTGACTAGTTCGGATAAGCGGTAGACAATGAACGAATGAATGGTTCAACTGGATTTTAGTTTAGGAGTTTACTGCACAAACATTAACCAACCTTTTTTTAAAAATTTATTAAAAGGGTTGTCACTTACGACTAACTGTATAAGCCCTACACTTCTTTCCCGTCTCAGGAGATTTTAAAAGAAAGGAACTCAGGAAGGTTTGGTGATAAGTTACAGTTCTGTACGAATGTGAATTATGGTGTGTGGTCAGTTTTAAGCTATAAATGATGAAGGGGAAAAACATGGGCTCAACATGTTATTCCAGTAGATGGTGCTACAGACATGAGGACTACAGCCAGAACAGATGAATAATGTTGAAACTGTTCTTCTCTTGTACAGCTCACTAGCAGCACTAAGAAACAAAGCAGCACTAAGAAACAAAGCACCATAGACAAATACAAGCACACACTCCCATTAAAATTCCCTTTCTCTCTCTCTCGCCTTCAAATACTGCATGTCAGTTATATAATTCACCTGAAATATGATTGAGAAACACTTAAGATCATTTGCATAATGTTAGAACATTCACCCACAAGAGCATAAAAACAAAAGACAAAGGTTTGTTCATATCAATTGTTTATTTATTTTAAAAACAAGATGGGGATCTTTTCAAAATGTGGGCAAAGATTTTATATTTAAAAAAAAAAAAGAAAAAGAAAAAAAGTTTCCCATCTGTCATTTCCTTGAGTGTGCCTATGGGCTGAACAATACGGTCACAGCAAAAGTGTATGGACAGTCAGGCCTACAGCAAAGCCTTCAACTGAACCACTACTAAAGAGAAAGCATACATGGCAATTGAAAAGTACCTAAACCAAGCCATTCTCCTCTGTGTGTGTGTGCGTGCACGCATGTAGAATAGTCCTAAAGAATGATTGCTTTTCTAAACTGGACTGAATATTGCACTCCCCAGAGATTCAGAAAACTAAAATGAAAGAACATGGCTCCGTAAAAGGGGAAAAAGTGTCCTGGCCCCAACCATACTTCTGACAAGACTCCATAATTATAGTGAATAAATACAGTTGACATTTATAACCCATCCTGACCCTAAATTAAAAGTGACTTCAGGAAATGGAGAAAAAGAGCTCTTTTGGTCCTTTTCAGCCACTAAAAATATTGTTTGCACAGATTTTTGAAATTTGTCTAGATCCTCTTGTCCAATTATAACAGCAATGTTCAATTTAAATCACAACCAACAGCATTACACAAACACACATCTTTTCATCATAATGGTTAAAATAAATCATTTTAGAATAATGGAGAATAAAAAGTTATCCCATGATTGGACATTGGGAAGTCATGAGGAACTGCTGTGTTATATCCATGACTGGTACACTGGTATCCAGGAGGCACCATATCTGTGTGCTTTGACCTCTCTCATTCATTCAGCTGGTGAATCCACAGATCAGGTTTAATTTGTTACATCTCTGTATTTCGATTAGTCATGACTCGGAATATTAACCATCACATTAATTACCCACAGCTTGCACTAGGTAAATTTTTTCCCCACTAGTCGTGTACAACTGGCACTTTACTGGATGCAGCATAGGGGACCGTTGGCATCTTTGAACCGCAGGCGCATCTTAGGTCTGTATTTTTCGAGGTAAAGAAGCTGTTTGGAGTTGAAGGCTCCACGTCTCTTCCTGAAAACAAAACGGGTGATGGATGAGCGGTGAAGCCAAGAGATGAACAGTACCAATAAAAAGATTGTTTGTGCATGAGTGTTACATACTGCCGGATAAACTGCACTGCATCCTCATACTTCATTCCACTCTCAATCAGGGCCAAGGCCACAAGTACAGGTGCTCTACAGGAAAAGAAAAACAATATTAACATTATTTTTTTTAGAGACAATCCAGAGATAGAACACATTAGATCTTAGCTGACACTTGTTTGGACCTCTAATTATAATAACGTTATATTGTGGGCTGTGATTTCCACCACTGTAATAAAATAGTAAAAATCACAGCCTGTCTATGCTTCACAGAAACTATATTAAGAACTCCTGCAAACAATATCACAAAAAAACTATATACAGGCTACAAATATTTACTTATCGAAAAGCAGAAATGTTGCGATAGTATTTGGTTGCCATTAAAGGTGAGATCCCACAAGACTCGACAAAAAGCTGTGTGAGCAGGAGTGTTTAATTTTCATAAGAGCAGGCAACTATGAATCTCATGGCAACAAGGAACATACTGAACACAATGGACTCCTGTTTACATTGTCACTTTTGTCCTGGTTCTGGTTGCATTATAATTTGCTAACAGAACCAACCAAGTTCTATACATGCAAAAATAACTGTGGGTGTGATTAGACTCCCTTCAGGACCTACAGGCAACAACAACAAAAAGTCCTCCACACACCACAATTTGTCATATTAACAACTACAACACTGAACAAAGTCAACAGGGCTTCAACAATTGTGATCTGGATTCTCTAAGAAAGTGGGCACATGAATTATTGGAAAGAAATGCCGAGTGTTTAAGGCTCTTAGTAAAAAAAAAAACCAATATTTCCATGCATAGTCAATGTTGTGTCTGCTGGCATCACTGCACTATCCATTCAATAATCGCTTAACTGTTTCATTTTGAATCCCTCAGTGGTTGGATTTCTTACTTTGTTTGGAAACTACTTTATGTAGTTCATGGTTTCTATGACAGTTAGAGAGTTTTCACACCTATTAGTTTAGTTCCTGAGCCTGAATCAGACCAAAATTGACACTTGGTTCCTTTATGAAAAACTTTGGCTTGAGGTTTGTAGAGCTGAAAAAAACATAAGCTGTAAAACCCTGTCATTCACTGGTCAGAAATATGTTGACAAAAGTAAACAAGCCTTGGCCAAGTGTGCATAGAGATCATAAACAAAACCCTGAGTATAGAGAACACAGAGGCTCCCTCAATACCTTACTATATAATTATTAAAAATAATGAGTAGTTATTACTAAATACTTTTCACATCCAACATTTTTTCTCTTTTTGTTTGTCAGTACAAATCTTCAGAGCACACTGCATTTCAACACCTGTGTATTTGGGGTGAGTCTGTGGCTCAGTTTAGCAGTTAAGATTTACAGAAAAACATCTTCAGCACCATTTCTTATAATGGGGCTGATACAGGACCGAACTGCTTTTTCCCTGCAACTGACCCACATTAGAGTCCAACTGGAATGGTATAGGTCATTTTGGTCCTGTGTTCTGACCTGCACCAAACAGGAAAATGCAGAGAGGTTCGATTTAAACGGACTAAACACTATTCGAAACCACCCTTAGATACATACACATCCAGAGGTTAAACTTCTCTCATAAACCCAAATATTTTCACCATTCTAAACAACTATCTTTGTGAGATATGTATACAGCAAATTGATTTCAAGTAAGCAGCTGTCCATGTCATTAATATGTAAACAGGTTTAGATGAAAAATATCACGAAGGAAATTAGTCTTAAAACGAACCACCAGTGTAAGCCATTAGAAACAAGGAAAAGGTTTTCCCTGTTTCTGTAAAGGTTTTATTTACCGGCCCAATCCTGCAACACAGTGCACGGCAACGCAGCATCCTGGTTCATCACGGAACTTGGTCTTCAACAAATTTAGCCAATCATCAACAATCTGGGTGGGGGGTGGAGCTCCATCATCAAAGGGCCAGTCCTGTATGGGGGAAAAAAAAACATGCAAGCAAATATGAACATCTCATGTCTATTTCATAGCCCATACATGTTCTGGAAACACCAGGGAATTAAATAAATTTTTTTTTTTTTTTTTAAAATTTGCTCAATGGCAAGCCTGTGCTGTGAAGCACAAAAGCTAAACTGAACACAGTTTACAGAGAGTTACAGAGAAGGGTCCAGGATGATCTTTCAGCTAAAAAACATAGCAAAAGCATGGATTTCTCACAAAGTATTCTTGACCACAGAGATCTGCCGACCTCCTCGCAGCCTGAGCAGCAAAGTAACAAACAGGAGAATGCAGGAGAGATGGTTTGGGCCAAAAGGGGAGGAGTAAGTCCAGAAATTAAAAGATAATCAGGCTGGGACGGTGAGATCAATAAGGACAGGGAGAAAAAAAAAGGGAGAGTGAAAGAGTCATGGGGCAGTGAGTGGGAAATGGAAACAAAAAAGGAGGCTGGGTAAGTGCTCTGACGCAGCAGGTATCGAGTTCACTACAATGACGGACAAGTCTAATGTCATCTGGAGGGAGCAGTTGAGTTTTCTGGTAAACTCATTGTTGAAACATGGCTTTGCAGAACAATCAGTTATTGCAACAATGGGTGAGAGAAGAAAGAAAAAAAAGAAAGAAGAGAGATAGGAAAGGGGACTACGTTTCCCTACAACGTTTCTGCTCACTGCCAGCTAAATCAAGTTCTCTCTCTTTTTACTTCACACAAACATGCCCCTCTCTCGCACCCCTGCCCCCTGTCCACAAGCTGCAAAACACGCACTGGTATTTTAACATGGTACAAATCGTATACTTGTTTTTATCATTCTGTTCAAAAACATAGGCGACAAGCCTGAGATCCATGGAGAGTGCAGAATATTTGCACTCCTTGCTAAAATGTCCTTCCACACTGCATGGCTTTTATTCATTTCCAGCACATTTGTTTCATTTTAAATAACAGGACCAAATAACATTTTCAGAAAAAAGCGAGGAGTTTGCTGAGCTGGGTCAAACATTTATGGGATTACAAAAAAAGGGTTGGAAATTTCCACCTTTAAAAAAAAGTTACTGGCTTCTCTCTTCACCTATAAACCTCGGTCAACCATATAGCCAAGACAGAGAGATTCTGACTTTTATAACTTTCACAGCTGTCTAAATGTTTATTTATGACATCCTTTCAAAACAGGCGCAAAATACAGTAGACAGCAATGTACAATCTGGCAGTTGACAAAATAAGAAATAAAACAGTCCATGGGAACAGATGTTTAAAATCTGTGCTGGAACAGTATAAAACATTCATGACAGGATAATTGTATAACCTCATCAACCTCAAATCATCATGCTTCTTAGTATATCCCAGTGAAAAAGGCCCCACCCCAAGCCAAAGGAGAAAGGGAATAAGATAACTCAGCAGGCTTAACTGTCTTTGCCTGACTGCACTCTTCTCTCTGTTCCACTCTCATAGCTATCTAGCTATATAGATGCATCACATCCAAGCATGACTTGCACTTTTTGAACAGAAGCTGACCACCATTATTTTGTGATCTTTATGAAACCAGCACAAATTTCATATTCTGTATAGAGTAGATCAACTTTATTTGCAATACTTCATCTGAATTCTTCGCCAAAAGAGCTGCATGACTGCAACTGGTGTGTGGTCACACACTGATCATCATACATGTCGATTTGCAGAACAAAACTGATCTGGATGCAGGTTGATGCAGTCCGAACAGAAGGATGTGGGATGTGAAAGATACGAATTGGCTTCCGGTAGCGGTTACTTTTCACTTTGCCCCGAGTCAAACCTCTCAATTCTTGTGACCCAATAGAAACCAAGTTTGACTGTATTCCCTCAGTTGGTTAAAGAAGGTGCTGCATTGTTGTATTGTTTTTTTTAATGTGGACTGTAGCTTATCTGAGTAGAAAAATTATTTGTGCATACTAGAATTTTTGTGTAAAATTCTAAAACTAATCTAAAAGTAAAATAACGACTTGTATAAAATAAGTCATTGCTGCTTTTTACATTTCTCACAAAAAAGAAAAGGGGGGGGGAGCATGATACAAATTACATAATAAAGGAACAAAAGTAGCCTCATTACTGACCACTTAAGCTACTGTTAGGTATTTAGCTTGTTAGATATCCACCTCCCGTGCAACTCCTTTAAGGGGACACTATATAGCAACTGTATTTTACAACACTGCCTACTGTTCTTGTACAGACTTGTGTACTGGAAGAGGAAATGCTAACAGTGGTTTAGGTAGACAATGCAACCTGGCTGATTCCCACTGAGCTGTATGAAAGAACACTATACTTCTGTTTTGCCGAGGCTCATACACAGGGGGCAGCTCCTCAGGATTTTCCCTGCTCCAGGGGGTTTACTTAAAAGAGCAAGCCAGAGTAAGTCAGTGTGTGTTGAGAGACTGTTTGTGTGTGTGTGTGTGTGTGTGTTCCAGAGTAATTTGAGAGTGCAGGAGCACTGCTTATAGCAAGAAACCTGAACAACAGTACTTACCAGAACCTGGATGCCCTCCCGCTCCACAGGCGCCTTGTCGTAAGTGGCCTCACACACGCGCACAAGTGTGTTTACCTCAAATTTCTTCAGCTCCTTAAGGGCAGAGTCAGAGGAGCATAGGTTACTTCCTTGTGCCTTACACACATACACACCCACTTAGAGGAGGATCAACATATACACCCTTACCTCTGTGAACTTGTTGAGCGTCGAGTTGGTAGGGTTGTGCGTGATGAGGAATCTCATGCACTCATAGGTAATTTCAACAGCGGCAGGGCGGTTCATGTTGGCAAGACGGCTTTAAAACAGTAATAAAAATGTTTGATTCCTGTTCCTTAAAAACACTTTGGCTCAGATTCAGCAAGGACTTTTATTAAAAATAAATTAAGAAAGAAAAAAAAAACAAAAAAACAAACAAAACAAAAATGAGCGTGGGTGAGATGGAGGGCACTGGACTACAAAAATAAAAATAAATACAAAAAAAATGGAGGATGGTCTTGTCCACAGTGCACAAACGATGTATAAAACGGGATGAACGAAAAGGTAAAAATAAAATAAAATAAAAAAAAACAAAAAAAAAAAAAACAAGAGAGACTATCCTTCAGTCATCTAATGAGACAACTGTAGATTACCCCATTCAGGAGAGGTGTTTTGGATTGACTGTAGAGACAGAAAGTGGCAGGGGAGGGAGAGAGAACTTGTTTGCGCTCAGGCTGAGGACTACGCGTAATCCCAGGGGGATTCAGGAGAGACAGGCAGGGCTCAGTGCTAGCTGTCAGGGGGGTTTCTGGGTAGCGTAGTCCCGCGGGGGGCTGATGATTCACTTGTTCACAATGCTGAGGTGCTGAGCATGGCAGAAGTCTCCACTCACAAACGCCATAAATGTGCGGCCCGGATCTGCACGGAAACACTGTCAAGAGAAGAAAAATAAAGTCAAACCCTTGAGCTTGTGGAATAAAAATGCAATTACATCTTTAAATAAATAGGTCTGTAAAGAGCAGCTTTCAAAATACATATTAACTCATCTAAACTTTAGATCTATTTATTTACATAACATCTAATTCAAACCAGGGATGAAACACGGTGCCACAATTTTCCTGAATGTCATTTCTAGAAAAATGCTAGACACTAGTGATTATACTTTCATTGTGCTTCATTATAGATGCCCAAACTCGTACATAATCATCAGGGCTTTCTAAGGGTGGTTAGTGAATGTGATCTTTACGCAATTTTAGAAACACCAAATTTTAAATTCTACGCTGAATTTCTGACAAAAACAAACCTTGCATAAACAATGAAATGTAAACTGCTCAGGATGCGAAGGACTATATTGAACAGGTTGAATATACAGTAAAAGTGTTACATGTTAAATTGTTTTTATTCATTTGAGCAAACAGGCATGATATTGTATGCTAGAGAAGTCCCTCATCAATTACTTTTCCCAGAAAAAGCTCGCCTAGGAGAGTGGAGGTTAAGTTTTGTTCTGTGTGACAGACACCAACACCCGCTTCACACAATGTGCAAGGGTGCGATGCTGCACTTATTACTGTTTCGATATGAAAATGCACATCACTGCAAGCAACACTATCTACAAATCATAAAAAAAGAAAAGAGACATAGTAGCATGGTTCCTTGGGGAGAGAGACATCAGTATGTTCTAATAACTGATGCTGGGCATCTCTACAAATGAGTAAACTATTGATCTCACCGACATTCAATGGAGCTGAACAGAGTCATTAACTTTTTTCTCATCATTACTAATTTGATTACTGAATAACCAATGACAGGACTTCGTAGACCAGACAGGGTGAAAGAAAGACAATGTTGTGTTTGCAACCACCACAATATAGATCATGTTCTTTAATTTACGACATCTTTCAGCCTTTTGCGCTGATGCATCACATTTTGCAGCCGTTAGTTGGAATTATATCGATTTATTGTCATAAACGAAAGTTTCAGCACTGGTATAACAATTGCATGGACAAAATCCACACCTTACAAAGTATTACAACTGGTATACTGGATCATAGCCACTAGAAACAGAGAGAAAAAACAAAAAAGGGAATGAAAAGAATAAAACAAAAAAGTACGAGGTTGGGAAAAGAAGAGGAAAGCTGCCTAGCCTGTTACACAGTCAAACTTTTTTACTAGGAGGGAGAAAAAAAAAAACCCCCAGTGAACTACAGACATACACGTAGTATAAAACATGCACTGTGGAAAAGTTGTCCAGTCATTCTTGGCCTTTTGGACAAAATTCACAGACAATGAACATCTGTGAAAGAACTTCAGAGAACCTGGGTTAGACTGTGACCTTATAATTCATCAGAGAAAGGGCGGACTCGAAAACTACTTCCAAAACAGGCTGCTGAATGATGGGCCCACAGTCAAACAGATCATTTTAAACAGAGAGTAAGGTACAAGGTCGTGTGTTTGGGTCAAACGAGACCGGGCGAACAAGACCAGGGCTAAGGAAATCAAGAGAAGCATTCTCAAACTTGCAACAAAGAGTCCCACTAAAGCACTGGTTCAAAGAGGACAACTGAACCTAAAGTACTCCCGCAGGGCAACTGAGATGCAGCACAAGACACACTTTTACAGTACACACTGCACTATACTTAGGCAAATTAATAGGGTCATCAAGAACACTTTTACATAGCATACATCAGCTTACCATCCAGTAAACAGCACTGCAGCTGTTTAGCCTGAACCTTTAAATAGTTCCTCTGATCTGCTGGGAACTCTTGCAAATCAAGCTGTCACATTGGCAAGCCTTCCTGTAATTACACTTCTACACTGCACAGATGGAGAAGCAAGAGATGTGTGCATGAAGAGAAATGGCAAGTCTTTATGGCCAAACTGTTGATGGGTTAAACTCATCATGAGAAGTAACAAAAGTATGATATAAAGTGTAATGCCACACTCAAGACCTCCATAATCCTAACCTAATATATAAAACTCAAAATAGCACAAGGTTTTCAAGCTGACATAACGCTGACACATAACACTGACGCATCCCAACAGATGATAAATAACTATATATAAAACTATATATTTATAAATGTATAATCTCATTTAGTGTTTTATTTTTCTTTTTTCAAACAATCTGACAGTAGCTGTGCCCTAGACTGAACACAGACGTTTTTCCTGCTCACCACGGTTGTAAAGAGTGGTTATTTAAGGTTACTGGTCACTTCCTGTCAGTTGGAACCAGTCTGGCCATTCTCTCATGATTTTGCTCTCTGATGAAACAGAAGCATATGATTTTCATTTTGCCAATTAAAATAAAAAAATATTACCGGTATATTAAATTACATTCAGCTTACTTTTCTGAACTAAACCTGAATGAATAAATGAAACATTTTCTGCAGGTGTTAGCAGAAAACACCTTCCGGTGTATTACCACTGCGGCACCAAGGCAAACCCCTATGAGGTGTTAGAAACCTTCATGCAATATACTTCGCCAGCCACACACACACACACACCCCCACACCAGCTGTATGCAAAATGAACAGGCAACGAAAAATGTGAACTTCTCAGAAATGGCTCAGTGTTCTGTGAAATACAGCTTCTCGTTAACTAGCAAAAAGTTCACAGTTGACACAGTAACAGTGCCACTCTTTTTTTGTTACTCACTCTTCTCAGTGTCCTCATTATCTGTTCCTTGTTCTCTTTTCTTCACAGACTGCTCTGTGTAGCTGGGAAATACAGAAAACAGCCTGGCTGCCGTGTCTACTTGCGTACACTGTGATAATGTATGATAATGAGGACGGCTATCTACGAATACAAAGAACACACAAGTCTAAAAAGTTGATAGCTGTTTGGAGAGCGAGAACTCTAGAAAGGATGACTCCGCACTTTTTGAACTAGGGTATTCTCCTTATTCATAACACATGCCTGCAATGATAGCCTGAAAGTTACAGTTTAGACTAGCCGTGAGATCCATGCTTCCTGTGTAGTAGAAAATGTAATCCAACAGCAAAAAAAGAATAAATCAATACTGTACGGTAAACTGAGAATGAATTCTACATAAATCTGTGATTGTCTTACAAAAGG
Source organism: Hemibagrus guttatus (assembly GCA_033459395.1). NCBI lineage: Eukaryota > Metazoa > Chordata > Actinopteri > Siluriformes > Bagridae > Hemibagrus > Hemibagrus guttatus. Next base: position 10,219,405 of record JAUCMX010000024.1, read on the forward strand.
TACAACATGCTGGGTTTATCAAAAGTGGCCTGAAAAGCTGCCTTCTTCAATGCTTTGTTCCACTTCTCCCTTGCTTGTAGAAAACATGGGGGATTAAGGGGCTTTGGAAGGGCTAACATGCCCTACTCCAGAGTGCTAATCCTCCACAGATCCCTTCAATTTAAGCTACAAATCCTTCCAAGGCACTTGAGCTGTACTGTACTGTGTCTTTTGGTGAAACACATCCACGAGCTGCACAGATACCCAAAGAGCCATGGTGAGAAGTCACAGCATAAAAGGACTCACAGGACTAAAGAGCTGCCTGTGAGCAGCTGATTAGCTGAAGGTTAGAGGCAGAAAGATAATAAGAATTTCACTTCACTATTAAAACACCACCCTAAAATGAGCAAGCAATAAAACAAGTAAGGATTGGGGCCCATCACCAAGCCGCATTACACAACACGTTTTCTTCTATAACGCCCTGAAGCGTCTCATTCCTCTTATATCACAGTAATTTTCCTAAGCTAATTTTTTTTTTTTAAATTAAAGAACCCATTCTTACACGTTTTATCAATTCAGACAGTTACATTTGGCTATAGGAAGTCTAAACACAATTATCTATCTTGCTATTACTTACATTATAACAAGTAGACTGTATAAACAGTTGTTCCCACACCTGCTTCTTTTTCCTCTCTCTTGAAATTAACAAAACAAATTAGTCTTTCCATGTTACAAAAAACCCACAAGGCCCTCTTCCTCTAAATCGCTAGATGGAAAACATAATATTCAAAACAACTTCCAAAAATGCTGAACAAACATCACAATATCAAAAAATGGTCATTTTAAAAATCACTCCATCAAACAAACCACTACTGTTATTATAGAAATGATAAGATATTAGAATGAACACATTTATATGAAACTTGCATGTGCAGCAAGATAGTGGGGACCGACTTAAGGAATATCAGACTTACGAACATAAGGTGATTAAGAAGGACCAGTTAGTCCTTTCTGATACCACCCATACATTGTGTACCGAATTTCAACTGCTTCCACCTGGCCAGAGATTTAAGCTCCCTTTGTGCAAATCAAATGGATACAAGAACCCCCTTGTACCTGCTGCGATCATGTTTTTAACTGACTTATAAATGTGTGTTGTGTTGCTGCTGTATGTATGTGCACTGCTGTCTACATTAAAGCATTGCCTTTAAGGACAATAAAGTAAAGTAAAGCCATGTCCAAGATGATGTTACAGAAAATGAATCAAATCTATTTACAAGAAATTTTAAACAAGTGTGGTATAATTCTTAATGCCAAGCAGACCATGACACAGTATACTTGAAAGAAAGCGAAATGATATAGAATTAATCATAGAATATTGAACATGCAATATTACTGAAGTTTTCTGTTCTAGTACTGAACTGGTATCGATGTTTTAACTCTGAAAAGCACAGAAAAATGTGTGTGTAAACCTAAAGTGAGCTATTGATGCTATGAGTTTGTTCCATTTGAATACTTGGAAAACTGGAGTCTGTCATTTACCTCTCTGTATTCGTATTTATTTAATAATAAACACACATTAAAATCCAATACCTCTTACCAGCAAAGCAATTATTGTGTCTACCGGTGACAATAGCAGTCAGCAAAAAGTTACAGGTGTGACGGGAAAAAAAAAACTACCACCGGATTTTGTCCAGACCCAGTCACTGCATGAGGCGGTGTATGAAAGCGTTGGTAATATCTGAGTCAGCTGTATAGACTAGCTCCTTCCCAGGACAGGGCTGCAGCTGTAGCGTGAAGCTTTATCTCAGACAGCCTACGGATAGGTTGGGTGAGATTAGTGGCCTTGGGCTGGGGGACAGCAAGAACAGCAGCACGAGAGCGGGAGATAGGAAACATGCCAAGTCACATACCTATACAGTTCTGCTAAGACTAGAGCTGGATTTAGCAGAAGGATTTTTACCCCCGTTTTATCCCCATTTGAAAAAGTTTCAAAATAGAATGCAAATGTACGATGGCAAGCAATTTTCCTGTTAATTTGACAGTGAACCTTCAACCGTCTTTGCTGTATACATGGACTAAAAGAGATAAGCAAGATGCTGCATATCCAGCTTTGCCTTTATGTGTTGAAACAGATTTTTTCAGTGCAAAACTCGGCACTCTTGGGACAAAAAAAAAAAAAAAAAAAAAAAAAAAAAAAAAAAAAAGGGGGGGGGGGGGGGTCTCCATTTTCAAAATCCTTCTAGATTTCAAAAGCCTTGAAATGTATACCCAACAAATCGTTTGAGACTCTTGGCATTTAAAAAGGCCAAGCACTGCATTCTGCCTATAAGTAAATCACAATGCATATGCTAATGATAACAGTTTGTGCTTTCAGCTTAAGGGGAGTGGGGGTGGGGGGTATTGGAGCATCAAAGACCTGGGCATATTTCTTCTTACCTTATATAAATACATAATGCAGCCAAATATGCAAAAGGTGTTAGAAATCCACTGCAAACATACAATGGGCTCGCAAACTGACATATCTGGCAGACAAGCATGATAATCTAGACATACAAGACTTACAGGGCTATGTCCTGCTGACCTTCCACGTATGATATGTTGAACTGGAAAACATCTTATTGGGTTTATACAGGTATAAAGTATGAGGCATTGCTTTTGCTGTACACAGACATGAAGATGAACCACTGAATTGACTTCTTTACAACTGCTGTTACAAACTAATTGGCATTTTGCAGCCCAACATTGAATGAGTCTTATAAGCAGGAGTAGAAAGTAGATAATCGACACAGAAACCCATTTTGAAGAACAATGCATGTGGTGTGAATATCACCCACCACTCCTATTTCCAATGTTGAGCGTGCAGTGGTTACAGTAACTGCTACAATAAACATTTTGGTGCATGTATTTAAGGACACATTGAGAAACTTGAGACATTTACATTAAACTAAACTATGCTTGAATTTCCATGCTCAAAATTACTCCTTCATTGCCAAAGTATTGATTCTTTATAGAATAATGATACTACAACCTACCCTTGTTATCAAAGACAAAACTTCAGTGTCAACTACCCTGATTCAAAGAGTCAATCATTTCAGAGGAGAAGAAGCAAAGGACAGCTTCCATGTGCTGAGATGTGTACAGTACATCAATCACACCTACAGGTAAAACATCCACCCACATACTCACAGACATAAAACCCCACCCTTCCCTGACTGCAAAGGACAAACGTTCTGACCCAGGACACACCAACTGTGTTCTCAGGCCAAGGTGACAGTGTTCCCCTTGAGATAGTACTGTCATTAATCGCTGATTCACTAAGCGCACCAAAAGGGCAAAACAACCTATTGATAACGGTGCGACACGAAGGCACACGAGACATCCAATAACTGGAAACTTTCCCTCATGTTTGTGTTTAAAGTGTAAGTGCACTCTCCTGATGACATCCACACAGGTGCAGGTATCAGACCCGGAAGACTATTTCACAAAACAACAAAACACCCTGAACAAGCCTTAACAGGCATTTATAAAGTCTAATACAGTGTACACACACACACACACCATTAGCATACAATTTTAGATGTCTCTAATTGAAGGGGGTCGATCATAATGTAATTTGTGTCATGCCACTAATTAAAATACAAGACATTCAATCATGACAAAATATTTCTGATTAAATATTACAGCCTTACTGTGACTTTACAGCTAGACAAAACTTTTTAAAATAAGTTTAATATATCTAGGCATGGCAGTCTCTTGACTTAAACCCATGTGTGCTAGATTTCTCATTTCAGCAACATAAATATGGAGCTGCAGGCATCTTTAAGCTGACATTTACACGTGTATAAGTATTCCCCATTTTTCACTTGGTGTGCTGACAACTTGGCACTGGTTCAGTTGAGATGTTACAGCGGCCATCGTCCAAGGTCCTAAAACCAGTTTGAGCTGCTTTACGCCACCGCCATATACCATTAAGTCACTAAACCCACGTAGTTGCCCCAACACCAACCCACACGATTGTCCTAACATTTGAGAGGTTAAATTCCACAATCGTTCTGATGAAAGAGATCCGCAGCCTGTGACCAAACACACACAGGACACTCTACTTCTTCCAAAGTGCACTGTTGCACATACACACACATACAGATCCAAAGGGATCATACATAAAATGACAAGTTGGAAAGATGAAAAAAAAAACATACCGCTCAATCGGCATTCTTTTCCCCTGAAGGTGTTCCTACACAAACCTGAGAGATCTGCCGCTTTGTTTCTGACAGTCCCAAGAAAGATTAAAGGTTAAGCGTTGCCAACACTCATGAAGGAATTTGCAGTTTAAAAAAAAAAAAAAAAAAAAAAAAAGAGCTAGGTGAAACATTTCCCTTTATATCCATTTAATTTAACCAGTAACGTTTAAAACTTATTCCACATGACGAATGAGAAAGGAAAACATTCACTCAACCGGTACCAGCTGCTAAATACTTAACCATGTCCTGACACTAGTGTCAGCTGGGTGTTTTTGTGGTCAGGTTTGCATGTGCTACAGCAACACAGGAGATTAATGAAACTTGACTGCAGGAAGAGGAACTTGAATTGACGAGAACAGAAACGCTTAAAATTGCATATTCGACAAAACTCAAGGGACAATAAGTGACTATTCTAAAAGCTTTTCTTAAGCACTTGTACACAGATGAAGGTTTAAAAGACAGGATAAAACATGGACAGTGCCCATATTTTGTATTGGGCAGATTCTTCACACATAATTAAAGACTGCCTAAAATATACAGAATTAAATCGTGGCTTAAAATATAACTGAGGAATATAGGCTTAGCAGCTATAAATACACCTGAAGCCATGTGCTTAAGGCCACACACATTCCAGTGGCCCATCTGCCTACATTCCTCAAGTGCTTTCTAACCATGAAAGAAGGACTAACCACCTCAATATTCTATCACTGATCACTTGTTATTAGGAACATATATTTTACACTCACTTAAGAGAACATGATATACACAAAAATTGCTTCTAAAAATAAAATAACCTTTCAAGCAATCCATCATGTAACTGGACATCAAAGTAAATAAACTCACCAAGCAAAAGGGCCATTACTGATCAGTTTGATAAACCATACCATCATCAAAAGCCACAAATGCCAGCATCTACACAGATTCTTTCAAAAAATATGAAAGATGGGTTATACTGGTCTAAATCAGACACACAAAACAGCAACCTTGGACCCAACATTCCCAAGATTTATCAAACTAACAATTTCTGACACCACCTCATACTAGAGTTACTATTCACACACAAGACATTAGGCATGTAATATAATAATGTAATCCTGCTGAAGAGGTCAGACTCATAATTGATAAATCATGTGTTAGTTTAAGGACCAGTCTCCTCTGCTGTTGGTTTGGGAATCATTCTACGAAAACCATATGATAAAGTTTCAGCAGAAGAAAAGTTCTGTGCTTTCTGCTATATTTACAAAAGGGGGGGTGGGGGGGGATCACATCATTTAATTAAGTTTAGTAAACAAATATAGCCCTGTGATGGCATCAAAATATTCCACCAAACTGATGTTAGGTGGACTAAGCACCCATTTGACTTATCATTTGGCAAAACATTAATAAAAATGAAAGCTGTATCTGTAATTTACAAGATAAGCAAATAAGCTACCATCACCACGTTGATCTTTATCAGCCTGGGAAAGGGGGTGCTTTCGAAGAAAAAAATAAAATAAAAAATCTGCAGCTTGCACATTTGCGACTATTTAAACAGAAAAACAAAAATACTGCAGATCATAAACCAGGAAACAAGGCAAAGAGCTGACACTTGTTGGTAGGTTTTAATCTCTAATGTGTTTTTAAGATGCACAAAAAATAAATGACAAACTAATAATCAACAACATAACTTTATGAAATTACCTGGGGTTGAACAGCATTTTTATTTGTTTTATCTGAAAGGAGCGTAATCACTTGTAGAGAATAGTTTCAAATATAAAAACATAAGTGGGACAGGGAGTGTTTGAGGAGGATGCATTAGAAAATGCATTACACATCTGAGTGTATTTACTACAGAATACATGGCCATCAGCCATCACAGGCCATGTCACTGACGAGAAGCAACAGCAGTGTATCAAGCTGTACACAACACCAGGGAATATTTTAATAAAGAAAATGGGGTCAGGGCCCAGGAGTGCAAAGTGCTACCAGCTGTACATGACAACACCAGCAACAAAACAGGTGCCACTGCCAAGAGACAGTAAAAAGGGAATTGGTGCCTTGGTCTGCCCCTACACTTCAACAGTCCATTAATGAGGGATTTAAATCTCAAATGTACACTACATTGCCAAAAGTTTTGGGACACCCCTCCAAATCATTACATTCAGGGCTTGGGCTCGGCCCCTTAGTTCCAGTGAAACGAACTCTTAATGCTTCAGCATACCAATTTCATGCTCCCAAATTCGTGGGAACAGTTTGGTGATGACCCCTTTTTGTAGCATAACCCACAGTCACCAGATGACAAATATGTGGAGTTCTGAAATGAATATGTGTGAAGGTCATCAGAAACATATTTGCCAGTAACATCAGTTTTATGTTGATTTAGCTTGGAGGACATCAAATTAAACTTTTAAAATAATATCTGCTTTAGCTGTTGTGAATGCAGTGAAACAATGCAATAAGTACGGTTTTATATTGTAATATCAGTGTGATGTATACAAAATGCTGCAAATGATTCAACTTGGTTTGCCAGGTTCAACATTTGACATAATAGCTTGAATGATCACAATTGATCAACATTATACAGCTATAATACTGATCAATTATTCAAACAAATCATCCCTACGAGATGTAAATGGTGACTCCTAAGGCAACCAAATACAAACTGAACTGCTGAGTCAACCTCTATATGTAGCTGCTACCGGCATAACCAGGGTTCTCGAAAACACAACAGTTTCCAAAACTGACCTCACGGTCAACAAACTGTGAAGCTCCATGTGACCACAAGACATTGACAAACTAACACAAATGTGTGCAATGTTAAAATATGAAGGGCTCTTTGACTTTGATTACTATGCCTAGACCTTTGTCAAACTAATACAAATACAGCATCAATGCTTGTACAAAACTGCACATTTTTATTTAAACAGTTACATAACATCACCTGGCAATTTGTGTTGTGACAGTATTGGAGCTCTACCCAAAACTAAAGACAACACCACCACCATACCAACTCACAACCATAAGCAGACTGTGAAAAGCTCTGCTGCTCAGATGGTGCTGCTGACCTGCTTTTTGTAAAGGCGCAGACACTTGCAAATATTGCAACAGCTCAGGTCACTTCCTTGATGTTGCCACTTCTGTGACAGTAAATTTGTAAAATAAGAGGTGCATGTAAACACAGGAAACAACTGTATTAAGTCGTCAAGTGCTTCCACATTCACTTGAAAAACATTGACTCACAATTTTGCCTGAAATTTGATTTGTGTACAGCTTATTTTCTCCTCATCCATTTACAAAAACCATACAGACTCCAAAATGGATTTCACGTGTGTGCGATCTAATCATTCTGAAAAGTGAAAAAAATCAATCGGGCAATAAAGTGATACTCAAGACAGTTAGATGGAGCCATTTGTGGTAGGCTATACATCTAAATGCCCCCCTCATCTACTTATGTTAAAGGATTAAAACATACCATTTAACGTGTGCCATCTAGATCAACACATCCACAAGGCAAAAATTAAAAATATTACAATTTAAATAATAAAATAAAAAAAGTTGATATCTAGAATGAATATAGTGGCAGGAAGGATATTAAGATTAAGAGGCTGGATGGTACCTATATATGGATCATTCCATGTACCCAAAAGTCCAAAGTCCCGATTTATAAGAATTCCCATTGAATGTAGAGGAAAAAGTTAATCACAGTGTGTTTGGAAACCTTGGGATAAACTTGAACACTGCTTTACACTGTACACTATATTGCCAAAGGTTTTGGGACACTCCTCCAAACCATTGAATTCAGGACTTGGGCTTGGCCCCTTAGTTCCAGTGAAAGGAACTCTTAATGCTTCAGCATACCAAGACATTTAGGAGAATTTCAGGCTCCCAACCTTGTGGGAACAGTTTGGGTATGACCCCTTCCTGTTCCAACATGACTGTGCACCAGTGCACAAAGCAAGGTCCATAAAGACATATGAGTGAGTTTGGTGTGGAGGAACTTGACTGGCCTGCACAGATTCCTGACCTCAACCTGATAGAACACCTTTGGGATGAATTAGAGCGGAGACTGCGAGCCAGGCCAAAACTGGGACGTCTGCCTTTACATGCACGTGAATGTAATATGGAGTTAGCCCACCCTTTGCAGCTATAGCAGCTTCAACTCTTCTGGCAAGGCTTCCCACAAGGTTTAGGAGTGTGTTTATGGGAACTTTTAACCAGAAGTGCATTTGCGAGGGCAGGCACTGATGCTGGATTAGAAGGCCTGGCTCGGTCCCAAAACTAAAACAGGAATGCACCTGTGTGTGTGTGTGTGTGTGTTTTATGTATATGTGTGTGTATATATGTATATATGTGTGTATATATATATATATATATATATATATATATATATATATATATATATAATATATATATATAATATATATATATATAATATATATATATATATATATATATATATATATATATATATATATATATATATATACACATACATATATATATACATATACATATATATATATATACATATACACACACACATACACATATATATACACATACATACATACATACATATACACACATACATATACACACACACATACATACACACATATATATACACATACACACAGGTGCATTCTTGTTTTAGTTAAGAGAAATCTTTTAATCTCTGTGGTGCATGTTCAGTTTCCACAAAGCATTCACTTGACAGCAGTGCAATATTTTTTACAAGAAAGTCTTGTGAGACAATTCAGCAAATGTTAGGTTGTTTATATTATTTTTAGGCTTCTTTATTTTGAGATTTTTGCCGTTGATGTGTAAAGACATAGAAAACTTTAAAACCACAGTTCACTTGGAGGGAAAGGAAACTGCAGAGTAGACGGCTTTCCATGTCTAAGATCTACTTAGCTGCTTTTGCTTCCGTTAATGAAGCTGCAAGATCCGTGACTGATGTTAAGCAACAGTGATATGGCCTCCAAGTTAAATGTTAATTACATGATTGTAAGACACTATGATGAAGCATAAAGACTTGCATTGCTAAAAAGTGATATGGTTAGTATAAGTTTAACTATGAAAATGAGTGTTAAAGGTTGCGGTAACAAAGTCATAAATACTTGGCTCAAAAAACGAGCTTTATAGTGAAATTGCAATGAACAAGTCGGGAGATTTAAAGGAGACATTTTCCATGTGATTCATTTTCTACAACAGCAACTCCAACACTGTAATTCAAACCACAGGTTTACACACATTGTACTTGTTTTAATACCATTTCTATAATAAAAACTAACAAAGGAACTCGTGTGGCAAATGCTCGACATAATCTAAGCTTAATAATTAAACAGTTTCAAAATGTACTCCATCTTTCGAGTCTTTCGGACAGACAACTTTGCCCTTTCCGGTTTCTCGGTAACATCACAAGCTGCATTTTTTTATCTTATCAACTTCGAGTGAGGGAGAGAGACCGAGAGAGAGAGAGACTGAGAGAGAGAGAGACACAGACCGAGACAGAGAGAGAGAGAGAGAGAGAGAGAAGAGAAAAGAGAAGACAGATTAACTCTTTATAGCAGCTATAATGCTGAGTGATAACAGCAACTACAACGGTCTTGCGGATATGCCACAACACTAAATGTAGCTATAAACTGATAAAAACTATGTCCTGTTCATCAGTTTAAAAAAAAAAAATCAATAAAGAGAGTAATAAAACTACATCAGGTGGTGTACTATTATGCTATATATAGATATATAGGGTTAGGCCCATGTACAGGATGGGAGTTAGAATTCCAAATAAAATAAAAGTCCAGTAACCATGCACATTAAAAATTGTTCAATTGAAGGAAAAAAAAATAAACAACAGACTATTTAATCTCACTCAGTCTAGCCATCATTATCTGACTGATGTGAAGTGAAGAAGTGTTAATGACGGTCACTACCCACTAACACCAAATGAGCCTCCTTACTGTTAGCGCATGTATCTTGGGTCGTTTCGTAAAGGATTTTAATAAAACTTATTTTATTAAAATGAACTGTTTTGTCAAAAGGTTTAATTATTTTCTTTAATTCCCTTGCACATGTCCAGACATGTCTGCAGCACACTTGTTCACACTCGTCACACATCTGTGTGCTGCGTTATAATCAAAGGAGATCACAGCAAACTGAACTAGCGCATCTCTCATACATAATACAAGTTTGGAGAAAGAAAAAAAAATATATTACTGATAATACAAGTTTAGAGAAAGAAAAAACAGACTACTTGATTGACTAACCAGCGCCTCGAAATAAAAAGGAGGTACTAGCAATGCTGAATAGTCTAAATAAAATCTTATGCTAACTACAGACTTCTGAACTAGCTTAACTCGCTTACTGAAAACCCAAGAATTGTTCTAATATATATAAATAGGATGATGATTGTGTTTGAGAAAACACTTGTGTTAAACCTAGACGACTAGACAAGGCTGGCTCAGATAGTTAATGTTCTTACCAGCCGGCGGAAGCGGTCTCAACGTCAACCGCGATAACATGAACAGCTAGCGAGTTTAACACACAGCTCTAGCTCGGATCTGGTAAAGTGCAAAATAAAAAAATAAAAGAACAAGAAACAACGAGCTTAACGTTGAGAAATGACGGTCAAACACGCGATACGCCAGACATCTGTAGCTTTTATTGCTAGCCAACTGGCAGTCAGACGGAACGCGTGGCTGGCCAGCTAGTTAACCAGCCAGCTAACCAGGCTGAACTAAACCAGAGGCACACTGTGATATCTCTGTGACGGATTTGGAAATGATCGAAATCCCGAAAACTAATTTATTATGCTATAAAACATTCCACGGAAATGCTACACGGGTAGATTATAAGTGCTTCTGAAATGTCCCGTACTCGCAAATGGCTGCCGTTAGCCTAGCTAACTTGGGTGGCCGGCTAACTGCGATTGAATGTTAGCTAACTACACGGACCGTGAGGCGTTGCTGCTGCTATAAGGAAAAATGCGTTGTTTTTTGCGCTGCACCGTTCCCAGAAAAAGTGAAAATAGAAAATAGCTACTTACAACAATCAGGCTGAACATTGAAATCACGTGACAATCGCTGAGAAGGCGGACAGGAGCGGGTTTTTAGCGCTATAAGAGCTCTTCTTTCTCGTCACACACTAAACAAGTCACTTCTCTCGACTCAGTAGTATCGGGGGCGAGGCTTGGAATTGATTCTCAAAAGAGTCGATTCTTCAAAACCCAGGACTCAAATCCCGTACAATGAAATGGGTTCAGTGCGTTGAAAAAACAAAGATACGTGTAAAATGTACGAGGAAGTTGGCGTCCGAAACCCTTAAGTATTTCTACCCCAGCATTTCGTTATTAGATGGCAATTAAAATGTTGATTAAACGTGGTAAAAGCGCCAAGACTCCTTGTCATTCGTCGTGTCAGTGTTACTAAAATGTTGTGGTAAACACTTAATTGATACGACAGTGTTTATTTCATAATCGTAAGCTTTTTTTCCCCTTTCCTAACGGTTGAGAAAAGTATCACGTGGAGTCAACTTTTGGGATCAAGCTTCAGAATCAAATACAGAATCGATTCAAACGTATCCGGAATTGAACAGCCCTAGAGCTAGCGGGGGACGTCGTGGCGTCATATTTACGTCAAAAGGCCCTTTGACAGTTATTTCCAGGGGCGTGACGGTGAGAGTGACTCTGGTATAAGATTTATCTAGAAATTAGTTGTACTTGTACGACGGCCAAGATATACCAGGCTTGAATGAGTCATAGAGTCAAGTGACCGGAAAGAGTGAGCCACAACACATGACGTAGCACGACTACTGTTTATTAAATAAGCTTACATTCACATTCAGTCCTACAGTCCTACTACACACACACACACACACACACACACACACACACACACACAGTAGTTTCACTTTTTTTCTTAATTTATGTTGGATGACGAAAAGAGAAGAAATGAAAAGTCACTAGAATCACCAAAATGACGCTAACTGACTAATTTGCATACCCATTAATAGACACGAATATTTGCATATCAAAACGTTACACGAAGAAGGTATAGAATAGAATAGAATAGAATAGAATAGAATAGAATAGATTGTAACATACACCGACCAGGCATAACATTATGACCACCTGCCTAATATTGTGTTGGTCCCCCATTTGCTGCCAAAACAGGCCTGACCCATCATGCACTGTGTATTCTGACACCTTTCTATCAGAACCAGAATTAACTTCTTCAGCAATTTGAGCAACAGTAGCCGGTTCACCACTGTTCCTTCCTTGGCCCTTGTCAAATTCGCTCAAATCCTTACGCTTGCCCATTTTTCCTGCTTCTAACACATCAAATTTGAGGACAAATTGTTCGCTTGCTGCCTAATATATCCCACCCACTAATAGATGCCATGATGAGGAGATCATCAATGTTATAAACTTCACCTCTCACTACTCATAATGTTATGCCTGATCGGTGTATGTCGGTGTAGTATAAAACAGACATAAGAGAAATTAGTTACTGATAGAATAACTAGCTTTATCTTGCATATAAATATAGCCAAGAAGAAAGTTTAAAGCAAAGATCGAAGGGACCACAGGTTAAAAAAATGTAAGAACTGCAATCAACATTTTTACAAGAAAATCTTTATTGATTTTGTATCAATACTATCAAGTACTGCAGATGTATAAACTGACAAAACCTTCAATCAAAGGAGTGCATTCAATAGATAATGTCTACTGCACAGCATAAACGCAATAGTCACGTACACAACACAAACTCCTATAGTCTGATACATATTACAGTTAAAAAAAAGTAATGGTGAAAAATATTTCTTAAGAAACAATAGTACACTAACTACAATGTAACGCACTGATGTTGTTAAATAGGCTAATAATAATAAAAATAATACATACATACATACATACATACATACATACAAATAATTATTTATGTGGGTGCTTCAGAAGGCATTCCTGTCGATTTGTCATTATGCTTAAATATACCTTCATTAAATTCATGTGCAAATGGGACCAACTATTTGCATTTGTCATGTTCACAACAAAAATCCCTTACAAACCAAAGCAAAGATTTTCATTATAATTTTTTATTATTATTATTATTTAAAAAAAGCTGTTTTATTTATTTATTTATTTATTTATTTATTTATTTATTTATTTATTTAAAAAAAAAAAAAGGACTCGGTGTCATAAGAAATTGAATTGAAAAGCTATGATTTAAACAGACATTAAGAAGCAGGTATGACAATACTGAAAACCAAAACTTTACATACATGTTTAAAAATAGAAATTGAATGAAGATAGTTTTAAAAAAAACAAACAAAAAAAGTATCCAATGCATCTTATAGGAGTAAGTATCTGAAAGACAGACATAAGTTGCTGAGAAAATGCAAATAGACCACACTTTTATATTTAGCAGAATATGTAGTAGCCCTAATAAATTATGATGATTTTAACAATTCTTTCCCAATTTTTTTATTTATTTATTTATTGCTTCTTTTTAGTTTTTCTTTCATTTATTTATTTTTGTATATTTATTTCAGTTATTTATTATTGCTCTGCTCTTATTCAAGCTCGACATCCTTGACAGGATTGAAGTATGACAGACAAACTTTGCTTTAATATAGCGCTGCTCTTTACTTGCACTTTATGAGGAACTCTGCTGTATCTACTGTATTTATGTGAAAAAAAAGTTGCCTCATGTATAAACTTGTTTTGTACATTCAATGCTTTCAAAGGCAAGTTGAGAGGTATAAATTCTGCCTTCCTGAAAATGTTGCTTGTTTATTTACGTGGACGTTCCTATAAATTTAAAACCATGACACACAGATATTGTCTTCTACTTTAGCTGTTTTTCTTTCATGAGTCAGTGTAAAATTCAGCATAACAAAATTGTAAATAGTTTATTTTAACTGAAAACTTATGTATTTTTGACAGTAGAATTTACATCAATAGCTGTCACTGAAGCACAGTTAAAACACCGTGCAAGCCTAAAGTATTTCATTATACTTTGATTTTCAGCATGTATATAAAAATAATAATTGTGTGATTCTTGTATCATCTGTATCAGTAACTTGTTTAAAAGCCACACAAACCGATAATTGGATAAACATTTTAATGTTTTATTTTTATATTTTAATGTTTATTTTTACATATCTTAATATTTTATAATATTGCTACTCTTAGGAACTAATAATCGTCCCAATTTTATGAGAACAGAGCAAATATAGGCTGAAACATATACAAACTTGGAAAATTTAGATGCTGATATGGCCTGAACTCTATTGAAAATCCCACTGTAATGTCTCTTTTCTTTTCACAGTAGTCTGGATCATTTTCCTGTGTGCAAAATTGACACTGAACCAGTCAATGCAATAGTATGGCAACAGTTTATTCACATATTACATTTAATTTGGTAAATGTGAAGAATGGCACGGCATGACTTAGAAATAATATTTAATACTCCAAAGAATAGAAATGACACGCTAGGTGGCTAAACAGTGTCTGTTGCAAAAAGATCATTCACTTAATAACACTCAGTAACCACCATGTCTGATTCCTTGTATACTAGCACGTAAGAATGACTTAATATTTTATGTTCTTTAACATATAAACCCAGTGCATAAATCTGTCCATTTAATATCTGTCTACAAAATACATGAACTGATTTAAATGTAGTAAGTTATTTGTGAACTGTTAGTATAGTAGAGAAGTATTTGAATAATTGAAAATGTATCACCTGTGGATTACTAGACATAATAAACACTCAGCTATTTAATAGTGAAGATGATTAGTGTTTTGAAAGTACATAATTGATAAATTGGATAGTTGCCAATATCATGTTTCTTTTCAATTGACTATCTTTAATATCAGAATAGATATTAGCGAGAAGTGAGAGCAAAGACTCATTTACATATGTTATACAAGCAATCATGTGTCAACAGGCAAACAATTAACTCATGGTTATTTGCTGAAATGTTATCATAAAATATATGCTAGCATTATAGGGAGACATAATACTCATTATGTCACTAGTATTGTTACACATCAGCTCAGTTTGCATTCAAAGTAAACATTTTGAATTGTCAAGTAAAGCCTTAAACTTCAAGAATAAGATCAATAAACTCCACATAGTTACCATCAAATCACAAAGAGTAGCAATGAATGGTATCATCTGTGACTGTAGACAGGACAAAATATATTTTTTTAATTTAGTCACTTGAAATGACCAGGCCAGTACAGATAAAATGAAGATTTTTCATTTTTACAAATAATTTGTGAAACATGAAACTGAATTAAAAGCCTGTTATTCAAAGGGGAAAAAAGAGAAAGTTCAAACTAAATGTGACTGCAGTCAGGGGAACACACTCCCCCAGTGTCAAAGAGATGGAGTTCAATTAGTCATTTTGGCAGAATGTGCAGTCACATGGGTAAAACTGTTACTTACGCATTGTTTGATTCCAATAAACAGTAACATCAAGTACATGAATAACAACAACATTAATACAACAGTTTTAATAACATACTATATGCAGAAGATGCCAAACACAATTAAAGTAAAACCATGATCAAATCATATATTTTAAAGCGCTAAAACAGATACAGCATAAAGTTTCCATGTCCTACTTTTATCTTGGTTTTTATGTTGTCCAGTCTTTCCTGTTTTTATTGTTACAGCTGTTACTATTGTGAATGCAGACCACTAGATTATAAATGATGTATAAGATGGCCTGTTATGTAGGACACAATAGGAAGCCTGAGAAGGATGAATGAATGTACTCAGTGGAGTAGAGCCCATTTGCTTGGTCAGACGGCATTTGCACCCAAACCTGGTCATTTTCTTTTAGCTCCAGCACTGCACTACCTGATGCTTGGTCCATATAGCCCTTCTTGTATTCATCATATGTATATGTGGCAGGCACATTGTTTCTGTAAAGTGCCACCCATAGGCTGGTTCCCTTTACATGAACATGGTAAGAAAAGTAGTAAACTCCAGGCATTGGGCTGGTGAAGATGCCAGTGGTGGGGTTATAAGCATTTTGCCCATTGTAAAGAGTCCTGTCAAATTTGATTGGCATACCAGATGGTGGAAAGGGTGTTGTGAGAATAGCAGTGAAAGCAGGAGCTGCAGTAGCAGAAAGCTCGATCCTAAATTGTGGTTTTCCATTTTGACCTGGTATTGTTTCACCATTAACATCAGGCCCTGACACTGCCACTTTGGCATCTCCATTAGAAGGACCTGGTTGGCCAGGTGGGCCGGGTGGACCCGGAAGACCTCGGGGACCAGTTAGTCCACTAGGGCCTGGTTTTCCAGGTGGTCCCTGTGGACCTGATTTTCCCTGATCCCCATTCTTGCCATTTCCTGGGGGTCCTGGTGGGCCTTGCTCTCCTTTCAATCCTGGAATGCCCTGTGGTCCCATGTGGCCTGTGGGCCCTGGTATCCCAGGAATCCCAGCAATACCCCGTGATCCTGGGGGCCCTGCAAGACCATTTTCTCCTTTGGGGCCTTGAGGCCCAAAGAGTCCAGGATTACCAGGCAAACCAATGTGTCCAGCATCACCTTTAGGACCTGGTTTTCCAATGGCTCCATTTAGTCCGGGAAGCCCTTTATCCCCTGGGAGGCCAGGCTTACCTGGAAACCCACTGAGACCCTGATCCCCTTTGGTTCCAGGCAAGCCAGGAGGCCCTTGGGGACCACTATCTCCCTTCAGACCAGGCAAGCCATGTTTTCCTGGAAGACCCATTGGACCTGGTACACCTGAAAGTCCTGGCTGCCCAGCTGGCCCTGTTTCACCGGTTAGACCCCCTGTTCCAGGCTCCCCTTTATCACCCTGAGCTCCTGGTAATCCAGCTGGGCCTCTGTCTCCTTTCTGTCCTGCAAGACCAGGTTTACCATAACCAGGAGCCCCAGGAAACCCATTAACACCCCTTGGACCTGGTTCACCTTTTGGGCCAATTTGACCAGGTCTACCAGGTACACCATCCAACCCAGGTTTTCCAACTCCAACTAATCCAGGTGGCCCTTGTGGTCCTATAGACCCAGGTTTCCCTGGCAGACCGTGGTCCCCTGGAAGCCCTTGGTCTCCTTTTGGTCCAGAAGGACCAGGTGGCCCATTCAGTCCAGGCTTTCCCACGCCTGGATTACCTGGAGGTCCAGGAGGTCCCTGAAGGCCATTAGATCCCCTGAGGCCTGGTGGACCTGGGTTTCCATGGCCATTTTCCCCCTTGACCCCTTTCTCACCAGGTAAGCCACGAAGACCCTTTGGTCCTGGTTCACCCATAGATCCTGGTGGGCCCCGAACTCCAGGAAGCCCAGGTTTGCCATTTAATGAGAGACCTGCAGGACCAGGTGATCCTGGCTGCCCTGGTAATCCACGTGGCCCAGGCTCACCTTGAAGTCCCTTTTCACCATCATTTCCTGGTGGTCCTTTGGGCCCAACTTTTCCTGGCAGACCAGGTAGTCCTGGTTTACCAATTCCTGGTAAACCTGCTGGCCCCTGGGGTCCTACCTGACCATTGAGACCTGGTTTTCCTATTCCAGGTTTCCCAGGTAATCCTGGGGGCCCAGGTGGTCCCCTTGGTCCTGGTTTCCCTTGTGGGCCAGGCTCCCCTTTCACTTCAACTGCAGGTGGATAATCTGGGAAAGAAAATGAAAAAACATATTTGCAGAAATTGACTCATAGAACTGCAAACCCATTTCATTTCATACAGAATTAGTAACAGAACAGGAAGGTACAATACTGAGCTTTAGTAATTACCAATAAATATATATATATTTTATTAATAAATTAATACTTTCAATATTTGGAAAATTGAATAATTGCATTAAATCTTTTGTCAAATTTATTTAGTAAACTCTATCAAATGAATTCAACACTATAAAGTTTACATGCATGTCACTTGTGGCTTTAATGGATGATATTGGCAATATAAATAAACAGCAAAATTGGCATATTTGGCTGCTCCTGATTCATGTATTTTTTCTTACCCCATCTATGGTCTCTTGTTGTCAGATGTGTCAGATGTGATTATCTGATTTAATTTGGGTTCTCTTTGATGTCTTTTTCTTAATAAGTAAATGTAGCTGATGAGTTTGCTCTTGTCAGCTATGTGTACCTCTGACTAAAACCTTTTACCAAGTAAACTAAAGAAATCTGCATGTCAACTGAGAAAAAAAGTTTGTTCAGTATAACTAATGCGAAGAATTATTTATGCACAGCATTACTTGCCTTGCGTATGGTAACACCCCAACTCTTAGACCCTATTGAGATAACCCAAACCCAACCAAAACAAAGTAGACTCTTAATGTTTTGGAGTTATAACACTGGGCTAGTGAAGTGCTTTATCTAAAATAAAAAGCAAAACAACTTAATTTTTATAGCTTGAGATCTTACTTCTTTACTTTTATGTTCTACCAACGCCCCTGCCTCAGTACCACCCAGAAATTCTGTGATTGTCATATTCACATTCTTAAAATTTAATTGTTTATGTGACAGACTGCTACTTATTTACACTGCCCACAATTGTGTGGTGGAGGTTTGTGAACAGACATTTTTAATAACAAGTACTAGATAAATATGTTGATTACCAAGTATTGATTTATGATTTTACTGACTAGACTATTCTTTTTATTGACAAGACTATTCTTTAACCTCTTCTCAATTGCTTTTACCAGCCTTATCTATAGGGTTTTGTCTGAGGGATTTGCAGATAGGTTTTCGAGCTTTCTTTGAAAGCACTGCTTTCAAAGAATTATTCAGGTTTTTACATTAATAATATCACTCCAGACTTGTGTCCTCTGGGGAATAACATCTTCTATCAGACATATATACTCCTAATAAACACAGGTAGTTAGCAAATTTTATGCTTCATCTGTTGCTTTTTAAGGAAAAGAGGGCAAGCAGCTTTGCTCAGTCAGAATTAATCTGAGGGATGAAAAATGTAAGTAAAGAGTAAGACAAATTAATGATTGTTATCCATTTCATAGTATTGCTGTTGGTCACAAACTCTTAATGGTGCTTTTAAAAATACACAATAAATAAAGGTCTAGAAGAACTACTTAAACCCTCATCTTTAAATATTTGGATGACAAATGTATATACTATGCAAAAAACACAAGAATGTGAAAGAAAAGGTAAAGGATGTTCCCTTTGTTCCTTGTGTTTTATTTGTATCCTCCACTAGATGGTAGTACATGCATTAGCCTTCTACAATCAGAGCGCTGGCCTTATAAATAAGTTCAAGGCTCTGAAATTGTTTTGCTTCACGAAATGGGCAAAACACCAAGCTTCTGCCCCCTACAGACATGTATGTGATTTAAAATAAGACATATAGATTTAAAGAATTATGAAATCCATTTTCAATTGAAAAGTGTTACAGGGTTTTTACTCCTATTCCTAGACAAGACAAGAAAAAAGTATCAGTGTTTTGTATATATTACTCTGTTCAGTTTCACACCTTTAAGCATACTTAGATTTTTACCTCCCAAAGGACACCCAAAGGTAAAATGCTAACTTCTCCTTCAGAGGTGGTTCTAGGTAGAACTGTTTAAAGAACCCTCTAGGGTTTAAACTTTATTCAAAGAACATTGTATTAATTACCTTACATCAATCTAATAGTGCATTAAGGAATAGAATCCCTCCACACACACCAATAACATTGGTAAGAGCTAATAGATGCTGAGATGGGCTCCTCTTCTGTATCCTTCGAAAGCTAGCTCAATCAAGGCTATATCAGATCCATAAGAAGAAACATCTGCAGGTCACACTATATTCTGTATTTCTACAAGGTATTTCTACTCCATTCAGACTTTTCTAAATGACCTTTTGACATTTCCAATAGTCACATTTGAATCCAAACACTACCCCTTGTTTTATACAATCTCCAAAATATAAATATGATAAATATATAAAAGTCCATAGTTCAAATAGTTCATAGTTCATAATTCAAATTGTCAAGATCTGTAATGCCTGAAGTATCTAATTCTTCATTTTATTTATTTGACATGGGGGATCAATATCATGACACAAATTGCTGCTCTCTGAATTTCTTATTATTTCTGTAACTAAGATTTATGGAGAAGGAAAGTATACTGATCTTACCAGAGAGGCTATTTTGTTGAATTGCCCAGACATACATATACAATCACCATGCCTGTCAAGAGCTTAGGAGGGTAAACATTACTCCATTCTTTCACTATCTCAATAATTGTGAAATAGATACCGCCTAGCTTTTTTAGTAGAGAAAGAAGTGTTCTCATCTTAGTGTCTGCCCTGGCTTTCTCATCATATCCTGGCTCCCTCAGCCTTTCACCGTGCTTTCTGACACTATTTCCTTCCCCTCCTTTTCCTCCTTTGTTACCCTCCCAAGAATTGAAGTATATGCACCTGTGATATACTGCTCCAATGGGAGTTAACTTGAACCTTCTCAATCCCTCTCTAGCCTTTTCTTTTCTTCTTATCCCCTTCTGATACTTTCACAATGCTCCTCATAAATCAGAGAGGTGAGAGGAGACACTAAACAACAACCTGTTCCTGTCCTCTCATTGTTCATCTTTGCTACTCCCTTAGTCTGACACACTTTTGGCTCTTCATCCTGACCATTCCCTGCCTAGAGAAAGTCTATTTCTCAAACTGAAAGCACAGAGATTATGTTGTGTCCAAGTGTGATACTTTCATTCAAGGAATTGCCTATGTGGCATTCTTATCGGGACAAAGAAGACACTGTGAAACTGTCAAACTGTTTTTGTCAAACAAAATAAATCTTACAGTTTATTAGCCAATTTACCTGAGTTTATTGACTTAATTTTATTTGATGTATTGCCTTGTGATAGCTAAATAAATGAAAATTTTAAATGGTTGAGCCTACCCACAGTGTTATCCAAAGAGAATCACTGTCTAGTATAGCTTATCTCATATACAGTAAAATTAATATATAATAAAATTCAACACTAGATGGCTAGCATTATCTACATATTATAGAAGCTTTCATCAAGACAAATGAAATGCCTACAAATTGGGCTTCAGACCTCTAGTGATGACATTAACACTAAAACATGTTAATCTTATGTATTTTAGATAAATATATTTATATGTATGGAATTTAAGTGCTTTGCTCAGTTACTTCACAACACTTACCAAGATACTGACCCTTCCCCTCTCTGAAGGGGGGGCCGACTGGACCCTTAATCATAGGCTGCATGTATTTCATCTGGGGCATAGGAGCATAGCCACCACACAGAGCATAATCCCCCAACATCAGCAGCAGCACACATATGGATATCAGTGTCATGGTCTTCTTTGCTTGGAATCTCCAAACTGTGGAGACAAAAACAGAATGCATAAGTGTCATTCCTCTTCTTATCAATTCCTTTAAAGGTATCTTTGCACACACAATTTCAGAAGTCTGTTGGTAAAATCTGATCATCATTACTGAAAGCCAGATGTACCAAAGGGCTGCTGGAAGCTAAAGCACTTAAATCACTCCAGATTAGTTTAGGTATGCTTAATACACACAACACACTTAATACAACCTTAAAATTTCTACTCCAAAATATATTCAGATACTATATTTATATAGGCTTAATTGTATGTGGTACGTCTGGTATGTTTGGCCCTAAGTCCACCAGATGTAGAGATAGTAGCTGGAGAGATACTCTATAACATAAACCATTTTGCTAAAGAGACTTGAAAGGAGATATCTACCTTATGACAGCTCTGACTAAGAAACATTGCATATCATATAGCGTAGAGGCTTCGTTCTGCATGGTTGTTTGTGGAAGGATAACTGGAAAGGTAGTTTAATTTGAGCTAACATGAAAAAAAATGACAGGGTTGGGCCCAGTGGTCTTGGCTGTCTGTTTGTTTAGCTTGTCATTCCTGGTAACAGGCTGTATCAGGCTGTACCTGTTTACTGTTTAATTTGTTCCAGGAAGTAATTTTTAAATAATTTGATCCTCATGTTGCTCATCATACCTTACCTACATTTCATTAGCTGTATGGGACAGGCCACTGGGTGGGAGCAGACAAGTGGTGTTGTGAATATAAACATCATTGTGCCTTTAAATTGTGAATATCAAGGATATGAGGCTGTGTTCACAGTACATTTCTCTGCTAATATGCCCTGATCCAGCCTGCACATATGTATAGTTTCTTTAAACACTCAGTCAAGCATTACTACTATCCTTGGACTCATCTTTTCCACTTGTCCCAATGGTTTCCAGACGGCTAGCCTTCTGGTCAAACAGACCTGTACTTTTATTGAATGTGACAAGCACTCCGGAAATCAAAATGTCTCCCAGCTCTCCACATCAGTGCTGCAGAAGTTTCGGAATAAGGAGGTCCTGCTGGACAGAACAAAGGCACTGCTCATAGAAGTAGTTCAAAAAATCTTGTCTGAAGGAATCATGGACATCCAGTGCATGGTTTCAATGGTTTATGGGTTTCAGCTTGACCATGAACTTAAGTGTGGTTGCATTTGAATCTTGGATAGCCTTGTTTGGACACTTTACTAATCTACTTCATTTCCTTTTCTTTCTGCAGTTTGACAATGTGAATTATAACCACAATCATTCACTTAAAATGCAAAAATGTAAAGAAAGCCTACAGGTCAGTTAAACTTTTTGATAATATTGAGTAATATTAGCTGTTAGCTATCTAAAACGCATAGGACTGATGTGTATTAATGTAGAAATTTGATGTAACGTTTAAGTGATTTTCCTGGTAATTCAGGAACTAGTTTATAACCTACCCTTGTTGTAATGTCCATGTGATCAGCAATCACTGCCTCAGCGTAGAACAACTCATTGAATACATTCATATGCAGTGCCTGGGTACAATTGACCAATATAAAACAGATTTAAAAAATAGAGCTCAAAATTTTTGGGGAGGAAAGGTGCATACTGCAGTATGTGCATGTAAAAGAAATGATTGAAGAAATGATTGAATATAAAATTTGTCCTGAATTTAATACATGTCTGTCTTGATATCCTTCCACCGTCAGCAAAGTTATAGGCCTAACTGCTTGCTCTGAACAAATACAGAAGAAGACTCAACCATGCCATGTTTTCCCACTCAACATGGCTCCAAACAGGGCATTCTGTGCCTGTTTGCTTTGCCAAACTCAGTGCGGTTCACTGGCTTTCGCCCCTTTTATCATTTTCATTTTTTATTATTATTATTCCTGGAAGAGGGATGAAGGGTCTGTTTGGCTCCCAGAGGAAATGGTTAGGCTGAAATTTCATGGTGAGGCCTCTTAGCGGTGTGCAATTTTTTTTCTGCCATGGTGAGCACATAGCTCTGTGGCTTGCCATCGGGTTTTACTGCCATGTAAAGACGTGAAGCTCAGAAACCATGAGCAATAGTCATGTCTGTGCTAGCATCTGTGTTAGCGCTTGTGAAAAAACATATGCTTCCTCTTAGCTCTCAAATGTAGCTGTTTCCCACTCCAGGAAAAACACAATCACAAGACAGACTGGGAAGGAAAGCACAGAGGCCAGAGAGAGAGGGAACAAGAGACACAGAAAGAGAAAGAGTGGTGGTGGCAGTTCAGTGTTTGGTGGTTGAATGCTTGGCTGAGGTTGCCTAGGGGGTGGTAGTAATCCCAGTGGCTGTGGTTTTGTGGGGAGAGTAATTTAGATGTGTTTAACAGTGTACCCAATGTCGAGCAGGCGTCCTAACACTCTCAGCGATCAGAATCAGACATGACTTTTGTTCCCCAGGCCAGCACAATCTGTTTATCAAATATTTTTCTTGAAAAGAGCTGCAGACACAGTTAAATAGTCTCACGCAATCTGTCTGGCCAAGTGTTCACCCGTGTATCTGCATGTATTCACACACTTTCTGTTTACAATATACACTGAAACTGAGATCTAAAACATCCATATGAACACACTGATGGATGATTGCCAAACAACTGGCTAAAAGGAAGATAAAAGCCTAGAACCTCTGAGAAGCCAGAGCCATTCAAGACAATTAAAGGTATCCAACCAAGCCTAAAATGGACCAATCTGGCAGATGTCAGTGAATTTATTTAAAACAGATTTCTCAGAAAAAGGTCTCCTCCAAGAATTTGTGGTAACAGCCGCCAAAATTCAAAACAGAAGGGAATATTTATTTTAGAAAAGGGTGGAAAATAAGGAAGCTAGCTACCAGCCCTTAATACACCTTGGACTCGATGGCTTATTTACAATGAATTAGCTTGGTTCTCTACCTATTGCACATCATAATAATGTAAATCAATAAAGCAATAATAAAGTGAAATCCCTTTTCTGAAACTTCACTGGGAGACAAAAGGAGAAACATCAACTACGTCATTTTATCTTTTTCTCTTATAATGACTACAAAGCACTGAGTCCAAGACCAATAGTGTAATCTCTAAAACCAACACGGCAGTTCAGGTGACAACCAAAACCCCAAAACCCCAGGTGCCATAATTAAATACTCTCAGAGAAAAAGGTAGACCTTCTTTTCAACACTTTTATTCAACGTCAAATGGCCCTTACCAATGTTTATGGAGTGTGTACTGCACTAAAAACCACCAAAAGCCTTGTGGAACGTTGCCCTTCTCAGGTGGAAACACAGTACGCATCAAGGACACTGAAGATATCCATGACAGTGGATCACAATCTTCTATTACAAACCAGAGAAGCAATGCATTTTTCCACCAAACGCATACAGTAAGAACATTTGTAATTAACACAGAGTGTGTGTGAGGTTACGTAAATGTGAGTGTGTATTTTTGAATGGTGTGTTTTAAGGGTATGTATCTGTCTCTTATTGAGTTACAGGGAGAGCAGGAAAATGGGCATTAGGTTTTTATTCTGAGAATTCTCTTTACAGCAAAAGGTAAGCACTAAGGGACTGAGTGGCACTTTTTTTTTTAACAGCCTACTCTTGTCCATCATCATCATTCAGTTGCTTATTTTTTAAACTACTGTTTGTGAACTGCCACTTACAACTCACCCAGAGAGCACCGTTCAACTCTGAGCAAACATAAGCAAGCAATTATGGCAGCGACACTTGTTTTCAGCACAGTATGCACTCACTTTTTTGAAGGCATGCCACATTAGAGGTGGCCCTAAACCAGCCCATGTGTTTCAATTGAAATGGAGGCCTGGGTAAATTGGTTCTCAGAGACAGTGGCTTGAGAAGCAGACCACAAAAGGGGGTCTATACTTTGCAGCCATCTCCCTGCTCGGCTGACATTTAACAGAATCATTAGAAATAAATTATCCATTTAATGCTGCAGGAGCTTGCTGAGGCATGACGTAAGCTGTTTACACTCCTAGCACAGGTTTGGCCTTCGGTTTTCCATCCATCCCTCCATCAGCAGGGCCTCCAGCCTTCCCCAGCTCCCACAGGGGATTATGCAATGATCTTCAGCTAAGGCTCTTGTCAAGTGAAGTGACAGGCATGTTAATTTAATCACCCCTCCCTCACAGCTCCACCTCATCCAAACAGGACTTCCACACACTGAGAGCAAAGGAGGTTTGGTAAGAGGTGCTCAAGATGTTGAAAATGTTTCCTTGATAATTCAGATGTGAATCTCTTTCTCCTTCCTCTCTATAAATGCTTGTTGAACCATAACACATAATTAATTTTGCTTGTATTTCGTTCTTGGCTACAGGAATGATGCTTGGGCCTAGTGCAGATGTAGCTGTAGGAATACAGTTTACAGGAACATGCATTCACAAGCACACTCTTTACTCTATATAAGAACATGTGCATAGATAATAACCAAATATGAATAATCAGCATGGGTTTTAGTTACAGGGGCTTCAGAAGCTTAGGTCATTATGGAGAAGTCAACTAACAAGATATAGGCCACTAGGGTATCCATAAAAAGATGTCGGAATATTTGGGAAGCTGGGAAATACATTCCATTCTTACCATATGCTCTACATACATAAAATGTACTGTTTGTGGTGTGGGTGTGTGGCCCAAAAGCCATGAACGACAATTTCATACTCACAATCGCAAAATTACCATTATGACCAACAGTCATATATGTGATTTTGAGAGGTATGTTTTCTAGTATTGTTCATAGATGTTGTGTCATCTTTCTTGGTATTGTGTTAGAGCAGATGGGATTTTCATATTGGTCTAGAGGGGCCAATTTTAAAAGCTGAGAAAGCCAGCAGCTCTTAGTTAGCATGTTCTTACAGAAGCTTATATGGCCTCTTGTTGCATTTAGGTATTGAAAATTTGCTCTTGTTATTCCCTGTTTGTATATACCTATTTGTATATATTTGGGTGGCAAGTGCTCTTCTGTCAGCAAGAGTTTTTCTCTAAGTATATACTATATGTTATGACTTGAAATCCCATGATCCCGTGATGAACTGACATCCATCCGGGGTGTTTTTTTGTCTTATGTCCAGTGTTTCTGGGTCCTGTGGGACTCTAACTAGGATCAACTGAAGACAAAAAAGAATACTGTACATGAATTAAATTTTCTGATGTCACTTAGAAGAGTATGGTGATGTCGGATGAGGAAGGGTGGCTACCCAATGTTAAAAGTTTTTATTTTATTCAATATTTTTTTATTGCCACCTTTGCCTCTGATAGCTCTCTCAATAGGTGTCTAAATTCCACATATGTAAAGCTGCTTTTATTTAAAAAAAATTTTTTTTTTACAAACTTTTTATTTTAGGTTTGTTAGTTTAGGCAGATGACAATAATTTTGATATACATCACTTGAAACCTCTAGCACCACTTATAGGGCAAATTTGTCCCATACATTAACTAAATTCCACTACACAGTGTTATAGAGACACAATCTCTCTTCTACACGATAGGATAAACTGGTTGAAGATGATTGAATAAATATATGAGCATATATAGTGTGAAAGAGATATGAAATGTAACTAAATGATTAAACTGACTTTTAAGCTTACTTTCAAGCTTTCCTTATAAGTATAAAAAATATGCCTGAAGAATATTAATGTGAGTGCACACTGCTCTGTTGTTGAACTTGTTTTGGTGTCTGTGAGGTGGGAGTGTGGACAGAGTCCATTTCATCCATGACAGCTATGACTGGACAGACTATAACATCTGGTCACTGTGTGTTTCGTTCTGTCCCTCACTTTGTCAGACAGTCTGGCTCTCCCTCTCTCTCTCTCTCTCTCTCTCTCTCTCTCTCTCTCTCTCACACTCTCACACTCTCTCACACACACACACACACACACACACACACACACACACACACACACACACACAAACACTTACTTTTCATGGTCCTTTTAGCTAAAAAGATTCTTAAAGAAAACCTTAAATTGGATCACTCTCAATGTCCCACACCATCAAAATTGTCACATCGTTTTGGGGACTTTTGGGCCACATAAAGAGATTAGAACATTCCCTCTCACACCCACATGCACACATGCACATGTAAACCATTGAGATATACACTGATCTCTCTCCAGACATTACTTTTCAATCTAACTATTCCGCATTTCACCTTCAGTCATGAGAAAAGACAATAAAAGCATTTTACTTAGCCAGTAAACATTTTTAGAGACAGATAAATGACTGTGGAAGGGAAGTTGATAATCTCCTACTGAGACGAACTTCGTTTTTGGTATTTGTGGAGAAACATCATTAAGGCAGATGAAAATACAATCCAGGTGTTACCTTAAGACAAGACAGCTTAGCCCACAGGAAACCACGACAATTATTTTCTATTTTTCAGGAAAAGTTAAAAAAAATTGTGTGTAAAAGAGCACTCACAATCAGAAACTGATGTCTGGGGTTCTTAATAATCCAGAAGGAACAAAGGGAATGAAGACAGAAACAATTTCTAACAATTTAACATCTTGTGCTTTGTTATAAACGTTGGCTTTTTATCCAGAAGTTACATTATTATATTATTAAGATAATATTATAAGAGTGGGGAGTGGAATGGTGATGTGTTCCTTAATATTTTGGAGGTCAATAACACAATAACAGGTCAATGGTCAACACACACACACACACACACACACACACACACACACACACACACACACACACACACACCCCTATGATTTACTATCTTTGTGAGAACCTTCCATTGACCTTATGCAAGAGTGAAAATTTATAAATATTATACAAATACTAGATAAATATTTTTAACATAATGACACATTATATAAATGTAAAATAAAATCAGCAGTTTTCCAAATGTCCCAGAAGAAAAATCTGTCAGATATTCCTTATCATCGTGTGGACATTTGATAAACACTATACGGGCAAAAGTATCTGACCATCACACCCATTCTGTTGCCACAAAGTTGGAAGCATACAATTTTCTAGAATGTCTTTGTATGCTGTAGTTTCCGTATTTCTGTTCACTGGCACAAACGTATTCCAGCATGCTAATGCTCATGTGCACAAAACGAGCTCCATTAAGACATGGTTTGTCAACAAACCAGCAGAAGAACTCAAGTATCCTTCACAGAACCATGACCTCAACTCTACTGAACACCTTTGGGATGAACTGGAATGCTGTCTGAACAACAGGCCATCTCGTCCAACATCAGTGCCTGATCTCACTAATGCTCTTATGGCTGAATGAGCAAATCTCTACACCCATGCTCCAAAACCAATCGAAAAGCCTTCTCAGATGAGTGGAGGTTATTATATCAGCAAAAAGAACACTGAAATAGGAAACTGGAATAGGATGTTTAACAAATACACAGATGGGAGGGTCAGGTGTCCACAAACTTTTAGCCTATCTTGGACACAAACCCATCAAAACTCCCCACCTACCCACTCACACCCCATGTCACCTCATCCTACAGTCACACTAGCCCTCCATATTTTGTGGCATAGTCAGCAGATAGAGCTCTAACTCTTTCCTTCACCTCACCACATCCATGTTTCCCCTCAAAATGCAGTCCAAATGTTAAATCTTTAACAAAAAACATCCCATTTCATTTCAATTCATTAGTCCAGTTTCTAGACAATAGCAAATGCTTGAAATAAAGAATCAAGGCTGAAAATGTTAATAATCTAATTAGAGGTAAGATACTAAGCAGTTGCTGTTATATATGACATTCCAATTTTTTGTCTAACTTTAATGTATAACTATAACAGACTCAGCTGGGTTTTCTTGCATGACCTCACCGCTGGCTGTACTTTGGTCAAATGGTCTACAGAGTGTGTTGTCTGTCTGTCTTTCCTCAGACTCAGACACAATATGATCCTCCTGTCCTTTTCTGCCTCCCCCATTAACAAGCTCTGTTTTTCCCCTTATGTCTCTATCATTTTCTTTTCCTTTTCTTTTCCTCCATGAATTTTTGAAGTAGAACTAGCTAGATTACCTCTAACCCTCTCTTTTCATTCTGTTCTCTCTCCTCCAAGCATCCCAGTACAGCCCCCCTCCCCATGCCGACCTTACCACAGCAGATTGCCTGTGTGAATGCTCTTATTGTGGGCTGCCAAGGCCTGATGAAGCAGAGGCCCCTTTTCTGATCATGTCTCTGCTTTTAAACGCTGACACATGCTGGCTGCTCATCATGCACATTTTCTTCTGATGTTAAAGGAAGGACAAAGACAAATGAACAGTTAGCTGTATAAAAGAATTGATGGATGGATGCAGGAGTGAAAGTAGGAAATGTGTGGCTTTGGTACACAGATGTACTGTTCAAAAAATATCATCAGTTGGGTGTGTTTTGTCTCCACAGATTTGTGCCATGGTTTTAGTGTGGAATGACAAATGGGTAGCCTTACTTGTCCATGTGGGTGGTACTCGTCAATGACTTATATGCAACGGCAAGCTCCCTAGCCAATTTAATAGGGAGGTAAATGCACATAACTTTGTATAATGTAACTTTGGGGCCCCAGAAATCTGCAAGCTAAGATTCCCTCTGGGATCTATGTAGCCGAGAAGTGTTAGTTTTTTTTATTTTTTATAAATGAACATTGTATTTCAACCTGCCATGAATGTGAAAAATGCAACAAAGCAATGGTTTGCAGTATGTAAAAATATCTGTTGTAACAGTTTGTTTGTGTTTTCCACTACTACGTGACCTGGTGTCAATTCTTCATTACTTTCAGAATTAAACATGACATCTTAAATTCTGTGAACAAAGATTAGACTGTTTTGAGGATAATACATCTTTTGCATGTTTTCCATCTTGTGGTTTTGCATGAGAGCAGATACAACCATAGCTTTGACCAGTCACCCAATTTAGGTTTATTAATCTTGTCAGTTAATTGTAAGTTAACTGTGTATATAACTGTTGAAAAGGATTGCTTTATTTATTACAGAAAAGAACCATGAAGAAATGTACTTTGAAAAAAAAGTCCTAAAACATCTTTTCTATAATGCCAGCTAGTTAGACCTAGCAAATGCACTTCTTGCTCTAAGCATTATATTTGTAGAGTATCTGATTGCAGCAGGCCTTTTAAGGTTGCAAAATATAATTATATTCATTAATTGAAAAAGCATTTTAGCATTTACTCAGTTTTATCTCTTCAAAATATATTTCCTATCTATGCCAATTAATAGTTATGAGGCAGTTTTGTCTGAGCAAGTAACATTAATGCAGCTTGCTCAGCAAAGAAAAAATTCCATATGTCCCTAGCAGTATGTACCCACTAAAAGAAGTGCATTCAATTATTTTTAAATCACTGATTGTACAAAACCAATAAATCTATAAAATTAAAGGCTGGATTTAGCAAATTCAAGCCAAATAACTGGCATAGATAACTAACTGGATCTATGCATTTCCAGTGAATAAGTCTAAATATTTTGTTTTCGTATAATTAGCCTCTAAATAGGAAGCATTTAAAAAATTAAATACTGTTTGTGACCTTCAGTATTTTCCAGAAGTACTGTATGGTTTGACTGATTTTTGATACCTAAATAAATTATTAGGTTAAGGGGTTTATTTTGTCTTAACCTGGAAATATTTTTCAACATGGGCCTGAAGACAGAAATGCTTAGCATGGGTCTTTTGACCATGGAGTATCCACCTTGATCCATTTCACACACATGCCATGACAAACACAGTCCTTTCTCTTCCTCTCTTGAATGGGCCAAGACACAAGGTAATCCACAGGAATATATTCACAACTTGGCTGTCAGCAGAATTTGTCCAAGCTCCTCAATGGGAACGGAGGTGAGTGAGAGGGATTATAATTTAATAAGATCCAGGAAATCTTTGTGAAATCCCCATGAACAGAATTAAATATCTCAATATTCAGACTGCAGACTGCAGGCTCAGTGAGAATGTTGTTCAGCCTAAGTGGAGGATTCAGCCTACAAGCTTGATCGGCCAGGACATCAACACACTGGCTTTAACAGACCAAAATGCCTTCTCATCACTGTCTTCTCAAGTGATGTGAAAGGAATTCAACATAATGCATAATGCTATCTTAACCATGCCTGTGGTATCAGTATAAAGGCTTGACTTAACCTTTTCTACTCCAAAACATCCCTATAGTAGAATTCATGCAGGCTGCTAGAGATGTCTGTTATATTTACAGAGAGGTTTCTATAGGCTCCCATTACACCTCCAGTGAAGATCTTAGAAATTACAGAAGCCCAGCTGCTTCCCCCATCTGACAGAAATTAATGTACCGAAAATTATAGCACCACACTGTGAAGTTTATTTTTTGAAATCTGTGTGTGTGGTGTGTGCGTGCGTGAGTGCATGTGCGTCTTTGTGTATACACATGTGTGGTTGAGAAAGTGGATGAGAGTATGTCTTGGGTATTTTGACTATGTGGGAATGTGTTAAGCAAACTTTCAGTGGTCTCCACTGAAAGCACACATTGGCCATTGAATAAAGCAGCATCAGTGATTCACGTCAATCCATTATATGGTGAAAAGTCTTTTGTTATTTGCCAGGAAAAATGTAGAGAACCTAATTTGTCAAGGTTTAGTTTAAACAAACATGCAGTAACAACTGTTGGGACAACATTTATTCATTTTGGGAAAAAAAACCTGCTGTCACTTGAATGGGGTCAGGTAACATGAAGACTTCTAGGAGACTCAGAATCTTCTAGAATGTGTCATCATTGTCTCGGTCACAAGCAGTCAAGCCTCTCCTCTGCTGAACCTGTGATTTGTTTTTCCCATTTTACCCGTAAATAGGTGGACCTGAAACAAACCATTAGGTTTGTCACCACGACAAAAGTCTCCAGCTGGACCTTGTAACTGGAACAGCTATAATCCCTTGGGGCAAGTGTCTCACACTAGGCCTTACTGTTCCAACTTGGACTACTGTCCAGCTTTCAGAAAGCCTCAACAATCAGTCAAAAACACTTCTCACTCATGGAATTGAGTATAGCTTTGACTTGGCAGAGAAATTTGCTCTATGGAGAGTGTTTTGCCAGTCACCAAATTGTGAGCCTTCCTGGAATAACAATACTGGGGAGGAATTTCACTTACTTTGGAACAGGAGGATATAGGAACAAATATGTTCAAGGGAAAGGTAGGGGGCAGCACTTGCGCCTTTGGTTTAAGGGAATAGCAAGTGGAGCTCCAGTACTATAATTTGATGGAAATGTAAGACAAATAATAATAATAATAATAATAATAATAATAATAATAATAATAATAATAATAATAATAAATAAAAACTATTTTAAATATTTGGTTAATTTAAAGGAATTTGAAATTTTTTAAAAGAAAATGATTTTTTAAATAAATACAATTTCTATTATTTTTAAATGTAAGTTCTGGACACCTGATTAAAGTTACATTTGGGTGTATTTGTGTGTGTGTGTGTGAGAGAGATAGAGAGAGAGAGAGAGAGAATGTTTGTGTGAGAGAGAACCAGACAGACAAAAGTCCTCCTGTGAGAGTACAAAGCGTTATGGTGTCTGCACAGATCTTGGCCATTTAAAGTGATTTACTGAATATTGTGATTATGACAGGCAGGAGAGAATTACAGGGAGGGAATATAAAATTTGGATGTTTAGGAATTTGATGGGTTGGAGCTCATGAAGTTTCCATTTTGATAAAATGTGTTTCTTTTTTCTTGCTTTTGAAGAAAGAATTTATAACATATTTCATAGGAATTCAACTAGAAAAATAGGTGTGTTGTTTGCTCTATAAAAAATCTAAAGGAATGAAACCTTTAGTAGATTTGCTGAGGTTTAGTGAAGGTGTTTACGAGCCGATGCTCATAACAGTATTCAGTGTGGTGATCAACTGGAATCATTTTCTTGTTTTGAATCTGTCTCTGTCTAGACTTTGCAGGGTATGAGAAAGGTCCTGGACTCACTGGAGTCTCATTTAAAGCCTCCAGTCTACTCTCGGCTCTCCTAGTATTCTTATCCTGTTTGTTTATACAATGCCTTCAAACCCTTCATTTTTTCTGCTCCTAACTTTACTAGTCCTACAGGAATACAGTGAAATATGTGTATTCAGAGCCAAAGGTCTATGCACCGGTCTGTGCCAATGGTCTATCCCACCAAAAGAATTACAACCTCTAATGAAAATCAAGCAAAGTAATAAATGTGCAGTCACTATTACATTACTCACACAATAATCATATAACATCATTTCCCCAGCACATGTGGCAAACTTGCACACCATTAGCTGCATAATGCAATACATGCCTTTCTGAGACATTGAAAAGAGGATAAAGAATGAGATGATAACTCTATCCAACAATGTTAAAGCTCACATGAACAATAAAGTCTGCCATAGCCAAATTACTAACAATCAAAGAACATATCAAGAACAGATTGTTAGGCAAATTTCAGTGCTTCTGAAATTGAGGTTAAAGAGACAGAGAGACTTCACTGTACTGTTTTCATCTCCAGATGTGCTTCAGCTACGCAGTTGAGGTATTAGTGGATGGGGTATAAATCTAGTCCAGGCCTGGAGGCTCGAGCTGGACATGAGATGTGTGCCTCTTTGAAAAAGGATTAACTCAATAGTTCCTCCCTCAGAGTTATAGC
Organism: Hemibagrus guttatus; assembly: GCA_033459395.1. NCBI lineage: Eukaryota > Metazoa > Chordata > Actinopteri > Siluriformes > Bagridae > Hemibagrus > Hemibagrus guttatus. The sequence continues at coordinate 10,253,511 of JAUCMX010000024.1, forward strand.
ATAGTCAGAGTTACAGCATGTTGCTCTCTTTTATTGGCTTCTTCCATGTCTCTTCTATCGTATTGCTATTATCACTGACCTTTTTTCCATTTGGCTGATGCTTATATACAAATTGACTTAAAATATAGAAATTGAGAAAGGATACAAACAGCAGTTGAAGGTTAGTGGTCAAGGACTCAAGCAGCAGCAGCTTGCCAGTGCAGGGATTTGACCTTATAACCTTATATTATAACCAGAGGGCCCTTAACCATTGAACAAAACTTTGGCATCGTAGGTCTATTGAAACAAACTGATACAAATCTTGTTTGGGAATGTAAAATCTATCATAATGCAATAAAGGGCAATTGTTATAAGCATAAATAGCATGCAATGCGGAAGGAAACATCCTTTCCTAATTGTCTCAAAAACCTTTCGAAGAGGCAGACTAGGAATCATTTTCACAACTGTTCCAGTCGTAAACACACCAGAATTAAAGCACATTATGGGTAATGGACTGTTAAAGCGTCTGGGACTCACTGAAACTGTCTGGGCTGAAAAACATACAAATTAAAAAAAAAAATCTGAGTTTAATGACATTGACTATGCACAGATAATTACATCCACCAGAACCCCATTTCCGCCTGTTCACTAGCATTCCTGTATGCATGCCAAACCTCAGTAAAATCCTGAGCGAATTTAGTCATGGCTAGGCAATACACAATAATGCCTGCCCTGATTATCATTAGCTGAAATGCACAAATCAGTTTTTGTGTACCATGTAGAGTATTTGAAATCAGTTCTCTATAGAAAGTGCATTTGTATGTTATACTATTAAATAAATGAGGATGTGTAAACTGTTATTTAAAGGATAAATGTTAAAACTTGAACTTTAAAGCTGTATATAGTTTGTGCCTTTGTGGGGAACCTTTATAGGATCTTAGAATAGAGTGTTTTTCTATCAGAGATTCTTGTGAGTAGACCTAGAGATCACTAAAGGACCCGTTTTCTAAAAACATTATTAATATTTTAACCAGGACCTTTACATGTATCAACATGGACTTAATAAAATGACTGTGGTTTCCTTGAGCCATGCATTTCTTGGCATTGAGCTGTGGACTGGTAGAAAGGCAAATATGCATTTTACTCATTAATTTCCAGTCTTAAAACCACACAGACTATAATTTTCAGCAACAAAGATGTAATCAACAGAAAATTGAGATGAATCTAAGTCAAGAAAGATAAGATGGTGGATAAGTTCATATAGGCTCGGCACATGAACACTTAGTTCAGACCCAACCCTAAAAAAACACTATTGTGAGTGAGAATGTCTGGCTCGAAGATTGTGAACCTCTGTAGGGTGGGCAACTTTATACTGTTATGATTAAAAACAAGCAGTAGTGAAGGAGAGCTTCTAGGCTGGAGAGAGAGAACACTGTTGTTTAGGCTGGGACTGTTTAGGCTGCTGTTTCCCAGATTTGCTTTAAAAAGAGTTGTTAAGCAAACTGGCAGTTGGGAAGAGTGAGGTGAGAAGGTAAAGTTAGTGATCCATGGTCTAACTAGGCAATCCTGTGGTATTATGTCATGGGGAGAAAAAAAATGTGCGACTGTGTGTGTGTTCCTGACACTCACTCTTTTCCCATAAAGTGACTCATCAATGTCAACAACCTGCAACGAAATGGTGCTGACTAAAAAAGACCCTTTGTTTAACTGCTTAAAGCACTACATTGTGCTGTGTTCCATTTGTGCTGATGGCCTGATACAACCTCTGTAAGAGAGAGGAAGGAAAAACAGAGAACCCTACTGAGGGAGCCAGTGGACTGCACACTGGATAGTTCTCAGGGGAGGGTGCAGGAAGAGCAGAGCATGCACATTAGACATGTACATTTCAGGTGTTTTGTTTTGTTTTAAGTGAAGGCCTCTGCTTGGCTACTGTGAAAATGGACTCACTCAGAAGTGTGTAGGTTAGATGGCAGTGAGAAGAATAAAAGCGAGAACCAGATGAGACAGAATGAAACCCAGAAAAACAGTAGAGCAGAAACCAGATATGGTTGCAGCTTTGCAGTATTCACCGTGTGTTGCTTACCATCAGCGTGCTGGTTAGAAAGAAAGTAAAGAAAACTGTATGCTGAAAAATGAGCACTGAAGCTGACACTTTACAGACGCTGCGCAGGAAACCAAAGCCTGTCAACTGGATTGTGGACAGAGACATTTTGTTTGATCTCAGACTTGAATGCCTCTCACAATTTAGAGGAAAAACTTGGAGCTCTGTTCAACCCCTTCCATTTCTTTAAAGTTCACTCTTTGATATAGAAGTTCCTCTTGGTGCATTCCTGCTGGGCTTACACAATAGCTCTGTAGGATGGCAAACCAGGTGCATGTGTTATAGTAAGAGTGCCTCTGTTCAGCTGAATTAAAGGTCTCGGGACACTTTATAGGAATCTTAAATTTGAAGGGAAAGTTAATATTCCTTAGCCAATCTGGGCATTGGGAATACCAACCAATAACAGCAGCATAATTTGTTAATATGTGTGTTTCTATGTGTGTGTCTCTGTGTGTGTGTGTGTGTGTGTGTGTGTTTTTGAAGGACTCATGAGATTTAAAAAGCATTTGAAAATTTAAAGACATGAGGCTAAACTTGGTACTATATAATAACTTGCTGTAATTAAATGAAACCTGTCAAGATAAAATTATCATAACCCAGCACCTACTAGACACACTGCAGGACTTGATTTGACCAAGGAAATACAATTACAAGACAATTTCACTTATTATTAGGTCACCTTTCTCAGGTAGCTCCCTATAAAGGCTCTTTGGTCAGGTAGGGTTTGGTTTTGTACTGATTAGCTGATATTTTAATAATCAGGAACATGCAGAATCAGGAACACTTTGTGGAAACAAAAAAGGAAACCACGCAAAATAAAAGTACAGTGTGAAGCCATAATATTCTATGTAGCTGTTATACATTTTATATATATAAAACTGTTAATACAACACCTAAATAGCTAATTAAATCACCATCATTTTTTACATTATTTTAGCCTGATCAATGAGGAGTCCACTTTGGAGCTTTCATTTGCCCAGTGGGCCAGCTAATAATTATATCATTAGTCCACCATAACTGCTGCTTATAATTAAAGGCAATCTCTAACATTAAATGTGAAGGCCTCTTTGCCATCATGAGAAGACTAAGAGAGAAATCTTCACATTATGTACAGCAGGCCTAAGTAATGATGCTCAGTAAGATGGTATAATGTATATGAACACACAATGCAAAACATCTGAAATATGTTCAATTTGGGCCTTAGTATCAGAGATATATATTTTCTCTCTACTTTCCTTTGCAGTTTTTCATAGATTTGTGTTAATAGATACATTAGATGTGTTAATAGATACATTATTATTATCTGTTTGCTCTGTCTTTTGTCTTGCACTGTTTGCAGTAGTTGCACACAATGCACTTTATGTGGCTAGGACAACTTACTTTAAGTCCTTAGCTTTGTTTTGTTTAAGTAACACTGTGTTGTTGTTGCATTTCACTCTGTACTGCGTCAACTATTTATGGCTGAAATGACAATAAAAGCTTCTTGTCTTGATTATTACAATCATTTTTCTCTTAAGTAATTTTATTAGAGCTCTGACATCAGTCCAAAGTCTAAATTCAAACAAATATTTTAAACACATATTTCAGCAAAGCAACAGTTGATAAGTATGCCGATAAAAAGCCAAAGACACACTTCCACCCAAACAAGTGCTCGTGCCAAAGTGCATGTCTCATGGGAGGGATGTGAGCTAGCTGTTTTTCAGGGCTGTGCAAAAACAAGCTGGCTACAAAAGAGTGGCTCAATCTCTATTAATGCGATTATGATCACTATTATTTTCTTCAAAAGAGACTTGGAGGACTTGTATCAGCACAAACACAAGCAAGGAGCTCTAATGCAGTCTTAATGTCTTCCGTGCCCTGCTTTTATTTATCTGGATGGTGAGACCCAATTTGACCTCCATTTTTGAAGACCCAGTCAAATCATGAGTCAGAGGCCTGTGAGATTGGAACCACGTGGAACCTGTGCTTCTCTGTCATTATAACATGATCACACACACACACAAACACACACACACACACACACACAAACACACACACACACACACACACACACACACACACACAAACACACACACACACACACACACACACACACACACACACACACACACACACACACACTGAGGCAGACTGCAGATCCAGATGGCTAGAGGGGAGGAGGAGAGTCCAGCCAGCACAGTCAGGCCTAAACACATGGAAAGGCTAGACAAACACGTTACTGACCCAAACAAGAATCACCTTCATGTACAGAATCAGCATAAATCCCCCTGAATACAAAGTCTGGCAAATGTTTTTTGAGACTAATGTGGATTTTTCTAATGCATGGCTGGCTCTATCCAACTAGTGAATGGCTCTCTGTGCAGCTTATGGAGGTTGAATGAAAGGGGGCTAATTTCTGCTATAGCAATTATCTTGTTCCCTAAGCCTGCTATTTAATGGAAATGCTTGCTCCATGCCAAACTATGTGCCTGTCCTGGCCAGCCTTGACACAATAATGCATTCCTGTACTCTCTTGCTTTTGTTTGTGTTTTTTTTTCTTTCACCTGAGACGTTGTCTCACAAGGTTACCTTGTCAGGGCTGGCCATTATGTTAACAGCTGCAACAAAATGGAACATGATATCTTTCTCTTTTTCCGAAGAGAGTTGGAAAAATTGTTATATTTACTGATCAACAGAGAGGGTTATTGCTGTATCATCAGGAGACCATCAAAATCTTTTACATGTAGTCATTTTCATTTGTTTAATTTAAAGACTCCATTTTTTTTTTCTTCTTAGGGGGTCTCCACATATTTGATTTTGCACATGTTTTTAACTGAATGCCCTTCCGAATGTGAGCAGGCTTAGGACCAGCATTCACAGTGCAGTGACCCCAGGTAGCAGCAGTGAGAGTGCAGGATTCTAGCTTCACAACCACTAAAGAACATGATTTAGAGACACTATCAATAACGTGTAATATAAGGCACCTGTATTCTGTGTTATATACCCTACTTATTCACTAAGGTCTTCAAATGGCTATTTACTATTTGAGCGTATCAGATTCCTTCAACATGCTTCAGGTTGGAGGTATCTGACTAGACATCAGGCCAGGGAATAAAAGAATTTCAGTGAAAGTTTGTCAGAAACATGGGGTGAAAAATATAAACCCAAATGTGTGATCATAATCTCTTTTGTGTAATTCCATGACATGACTGATCTACACAAAAATCAGCCCCTGCTTCACTCATTCATTCCATTTTGTGTATCTTTCTTATGATTTTACTTTACTGATGTTGTGCTTGGTTCAACAAATGTCCAAAATAATAAAATAATATGATGTGGATGCCAGAAATTAAACCTTTTTAATCTATGGAAGACAGTTGTTATCCCTGCAAGTGTATTTATACCAGTCACTTCTGACTATTTTGCACCTGAGCTGTACCAACTTAATTAAGAAGCATAATTGCAGAATTCATGTGATATGGAGTGAAAAGATGAATAACAATGTCACAAAAGATTACTTTCAGTTCAGGACTGGATCCATCTATCAGGTATTGACCTAGCATTCTATTTACAACAGTTTGGAAGAGAAAGGGCATATAGCTAAATAAGAAACACAGCCATGTGAAAATCGTGGTACAGCCCATTTATCCATATAGAGGGGAAAAAGGATAAATCTAACTTGGGACAAATTTATGGGTCTAATACCAAATTGCCAATTTAGAGCATTTTGCTAGACATATTTTATGTCATAAAAGGAACTTCAAATAAAAAAAAAAAAATCATATAATCAAACCAAGGTCGCTAATAGACTGCAGACCACACTGGACCACAGGACCATTTTTCCATTTTCAAATGTGTGACTAAATGGCTATTACAGATATTATGATAGTTACAAATAATCTTTAGTGACTCTTTAGGTTACTAAAGATTGCCTTTAAGGGTTTTGTGAAAAGCCACCAGTTTGGTCATAACTTAGGAATGTATTCTTTTTCTCATTTTGTGTTAAATTTTTTTTAAAGGCTATATTAAGTGCCAAATTAATCCATGTTGGACTACTGCCATTTTTACCAGACAAGATTCTTTGCCATTTTAGCTAAGCTCTGTGGGCCTTGGCATACCGGACATGTAATCATAGACAACGATCTATGCAGCTGTCTTTAAGTCTGGTAAATTAGTGACACTGATTGATATATTAAGAACAGTTTTTGTTGCAGATTAGCTCAAGTGCCATTTTCCTGGATGATATAGATTCTCTGGAACTCTTTTTCTGGGCATGTATCCAGAAACACCCTGGAACTTGATATATTGACTGTTTATAACAAAAAGATTGGCCAGAAATCTATAGTGCTGGTGACACAGGTCAATAACCCACAACTGTTCTCAAATGGCAAATTTGAGAATGTTCGAGATGTAGAATTATCTTCTTCAGTTAGCCAGTATTTATTTTAGAGGATGATGTGCAATAAATATTTACCTTAGGCTTTGAAATGATGGCTACAATGGTGATATTTTTGGAGTAAACCTAGCAATCTTCACCTTACTTCTTTGGTTTGTCTTCACGGCACAATATAAGAAAGTGAATATAAAACACATTTTAGTCTATTTTCAATTATATGAGGTGCTGAGAGAGGATAATACTGTCGTGGTCTTTGAAACAATGGGAAAATAATGCAAAAATAATAGTCATGGAATGTTCAGCTGTACAGTGCTGTTATATGGTCTGGATAAGAATTTCAGGCCATAAATCAAACTGATGAGCTCTCATTTGGAAATATTGGCTTGATCTAGATGAGATTTCTGGATGTAGCCATATTGTCTCTGCTAAATGAATATACTGAAAAAATATACTTCCCATGAGGTGTGCACACATGTTAATATTCTCATTAGAAAAAAACCCCAATCACAATCACACCCATACAGAATGGCAGGAATGAGAAGCTTTCACACCTTGCTTCCTACACAGTAAATCCCACAATGATACTCAGCACTTTCTCAAAGCCTGGCAAGAATGAGCCAGAAAGGAACACAAAATAAACACTGTCTGACGGACTTTTTCATAACTTTTCTTAATGTTTCAAAAGTTATCTTTTATACTAAGACATATGCTACTTGTGCTCTTTACTGGAATAACTTAAATGTTTGAAATTCTTTGGGAATGTAAATAGCCATGTGGGGTAGTACGGTGTATGTCCGTGCGCATCAGTATAAGTGAAAGTGAATAGGGGAAATGTGTGTGAGTGTATGTTTGCCTATAGGTACCATGACTGTACATTTCCACGAGGTCTCATAATTCATATATTGATGACTATAGTGCTGTAATAGTTATGTTAAATTACTCATGATATTGAATAATTGAGGCAATTGCTCAATGCTTAGTGTATAAGCTTTTGAACTGTCCAGGATAAGCAGACAGTCAAACATCTCCTCCCTTAGTGTTCACTCCTGTGTGCAGCCACATATAGGAAAAATGCAGTTTCCAAATGAGCAGTACTGCTTTCCTTTATCCCCTCACAGGCAAACCAACTGAAAGCAATTACAGAAACATTCCAGCCATGTGCAAAAGAGTGGGAAAGGGGGCAGAGAGGGAAATGGGTGGAATGGATGAAGGCTGGAGTGTATCTGAGGTGACTGGCAGTGCAGATGGTGAACATGCCACAATCCAACTCCCCAAATAATGAGATGTGACTTTATTTCCCACAAATGCCCTCTGAGACCAAGATTCCCCCAGCTGAAGCAGGAACATCCTGTGGCAAAAAGCTGTCCAGAGATCTGTTCAGTGTCTGGATCTATCTGAACCCAATCAAATAGCCCGTTCTCAAATTCTTGTGTTTTCCTGCAACTCATTTCAAGTCTCTGAATGCATGCATGCAGTGTGTTATTTGTGGGTGAATGGCATTCTAGACCCGAGATTTTGAAATAACATATGTTCATAGAACTGAAGCATTAAAAGTCTTATGTACTTTTTCTTACTTCACCTAGTAAATTGTTTTTAAAGTAACTTTTTGTCATTTAGTATCAATTATAATATAATGACATGTCTGAAAGGTAAAAAAGAACTTGTTGCCATGTAAAGATGGGCAACATGATCTTCAAATATTTTTTCTTCTTTATTTTGTTCATAAAACTACAAGAAGGCAGTGATCAGTGAAGATGGAGCAGAGGGCTAGATTTATTACTTTTTATCCTCAATTAGCCACATTCTTATGTGTTGCCTATTTATAACCGTGCTATAAAAACTGTGAGGAAAATGAAAATATTTTACAAAAAAATATAAAGATTTTTTTTTTTTACAAAAAATAACAAACCTCATGCTTTCACTTATTATATCAGGTATTATTGACATTTATATCTGGTCTTTAGTAATCTGTAATAGATAATATTAGTAATAGTAATATTAGTAAAACATAATTCCATCCATCCATTCTCCACACTGTTTATCCTACTCCATATTGGGAACCTGGAGTCTATATCAGGAGACTGGGAGCACAAGGCAGGTTACACCCTAAACAAGATGCCAGTCTATTGCATAGCACAATTACACACACACACACCTATTCACACACTATGGACAATCTAGAGATGCCAATCAGCCTACAATGCAAGCCTTAGAACTGTGATACTATATAGCTAAAAGCTTGTGGACACCTGACCATCACACCACCCATATGTGGTTCTTCATTGTCTTGAATGTCTTTGTATGCTGTACCGTAACAATTTCTTTTCCCTGGAACTAAGCGGCTCGAACCTGTTTCAGCATGACAATACCCCAGTGCGCAAAATGAGCTCCATGATGACATGGTTTGCCAAAGTGTGGTAGAACTTGAGTAGCCTGCACAGAGCCCTGACTTTGACACTACTGAATCCCTTTTGGGATGAATTGGAACACCATGCCTCCTCATTTGTGTTATTTATGGCTAAATTGACAAATATCCATAACCATGCACCAAAATCTACTGGAAATTCCACCCAGAAGAGTGGTAATTAATGCAACAGCAAAGGAAAAGTAAATATGGAATGGAAAGTTCAAAAAGCATATGGGTGTGATGGTGAGGGATCCACAAACTTTTAGCCATATAGTATTTTATTGTACTTTATATAATATAAGTGTATTAAGCAATAGAGTGTGTTTCCAATAGAAGCATCATCAAAGCTGTCTAGGATTTTACTTGTGGAGACAGAACAGCTGTCTCTGAATTGTTTTTTTCCACTTTCTTTCACTTTGTCTTTTCTTTCATTTTGTTTTTATTACATTATTAATACAGGACAGTCTTTCTGACAATCCAAACTAGCAGTGATGCAGAAAACCAAGATCAGTATCAAGATGCTATCATCACATATTGTTTCAATCCAAATGCTATCTTTAAAATGCATGATTATTCTAATAATGTATTAGATAAAATCGTTATGTTCATGTCTGTTATTATTGCGTAATTGCACAATGATTTTATTATAAATTATCCATGGGTGTTATTAAATCAGTAGCATCAGTATAAGTTAGTATAAAATACCTAAAATATAATATTAAACTGACACAAGACACATGTCGCACAACTGTGCATTACTCTGCACTTGTTCTTGTTTAAGGCAGCACTGAAATAGCCTCAGGCATTGATAGGAAATGACATTTTGCTGCCATTAGTCATTACACTACTAGCCTTCAGCAACAAAACCTGAAGGTTTGTAATCTGTAGATTCCTGCTAAGATGACTGTAAACCAGTGCAGATAAGTTTATCTAAGATGTTTTGGTGTGGGGAGAACAAATAGATTCAGAAAGTGGATTTGTTACTATGAACTACAGGGTGGGCTTCCTTTACAAAAGTCTCACTGTGCATGGTTTTAACCAGACCCTCCGCACAGAGATGCAGCGTTTATAAGACTACTGAGACTCTGTGTGCAGATATGTTCTCAGTGTGCTCTCCTTACAAAGTTCTTGATTGAGGAACACCCATGCCAGGAAAATAAATCTGACAGGGATAATAATGTTTGAACTGAAGTGGATCATAGATTCTTTGTGCAGAGGGGTCATCTTCTAACATGCCAATCTCCACCCGGGAGATGGGACAGGTGACCCTCTGACATGGATAAGCCTCATTTCATATTAGGCTCAAAGGTACAATTCAGTCTTTGTCTTCTCTTGGGTTCATATTACAGGTGACTTTGAACTCTAGATACCCCACAGCTGACATCTCATCAACTGAACAATATTACCACGATGACATGTGGAGATCAGTCTTGGTCACAGCCCACAGTGAGTCAAGTAAAGTGGAACCCAGTGCTGACAGTAGACTGAGGATGCTTGTAGGGAAAATGACGATTATTTATTTTCTCAGATATATTAATTTGAATAGAATTCATAGAATTCTGAATAAGTACTGCATGTTCTAAGCTGTTTAGATATACTCATCCAATTAATCAGCAACCCTGTTTCTACATATAACACTCATAAAATTCAAGCTGAGAAGTCAGATGTTGAAATATGACTGTGACCATTTTGATTTTGCAATCAGGGTTAAGACAGAAACAGGTCTTATCAAAATTATGACACCTAGTTTGCGCTTATGTGGGAAACAATGTGTGGGGAAAAAAAATACACTATATGGTCCAAAGTATGTGGACACCTGACATCATGCCCATATGTACTTGTTTAACATACCATTCTAAAGCCACTGCATTAATATGGAATTGGTCAGCCTCCAACAGCCTTTGGAAAGGCTTCGATTTTGGAACATGGCTGTGGGGATTTGTGGCCATTTAACCACAAAAGCATTAATGAGACTACATTCCATTAGCCATATAGTATAGTATTCCAGTATTATATAGAGTACAGTATAATACTGTATGGCTATAAGGATTGTGGACCCCTGAGCATCACACCCATATGTGCTTTTTGAACTTCCCATTCTATATTTAGTCTCCCTTTGCTGTTACATTAATTTTCATTCTTCTGGAAGAAATTTCCAGTAGATTTTGGAGCATGGCTATGGGGATTTGTCCATTCGGCCGCAAGAGCATTAGTGAGGTCAGGCACTAATGTTGGGTGAGGAGGCTTGGTCTTCCAATTCATCCCAAAGGTGTTCAGCAGAGTTGAGGTCAAGGATCTGTGCAGGCCAATTGAGTTCTTTTACTCCAGCCTTGTTTTCTGCATTATTGTTTTGAGTCATTATTATGCTGGAACATATTTGGACTCTTAGTTTAAAAAGGAAATCTCAATGCTACAACCTAAAAAGACATCGAGGACAGTCATGTGCTTCTGGCAACAGTTTGTGGAAAGCCTACATGTGGGTGTGATGGGCAGGTGTCCACATACTTTTGGATGTATAGTGTATGTCCTGTTCATAATATAGTACAGTAGATATTGCAGAATGTTTCAGAACATCTATGAAACAAATGAGTCCACTTACATTATAACAGCTATAAACAGTCGTTTTTAGCAGCCTCTTTATCAGTATTGAAGTTAACAAAACTTAACTTTTCTGTGTCAGGAAAACAAATAACAGCATTTACAAAGCACTAACACTGGAGGCTCCTTCCCAAAATGAATTACAAAACTTCATTACATCAGCAGTTAGGGGCATTGGTGGCTCAGTGGTAGGTTTCTCGCCTGTCATGCGAAAGGCCCGGGTTTGATTCCCAGCCAATGGATGCAGTGCCAGTCCCAAGCCCGGAAAAATGGGAGGGTTGTGTCAGGAAGGGCATCCGGCGTAAAACGTTTGCCAAGTTGCTGTGCAGACCAGTTGGTCTGCTGTGGTGACCCCGAACAGGGAGCAGCTGAAAGCAACTTCATTACATCAGCAGTTACAAATTCTTTTTAAGTCCCTATGTAAACTGCTACTACAGAATTTATAACAAACAAGTGCATTAATATAAGCCTTGCAGCCAGCACTAAAATCTGGGCTGTTATGGAATCAACAGGTCTGTGGTACAACTTTGCTATAGGACGTAATAGGAGGTAAAGTTCTCTATATTGAAATGTGAACAATAAAACAAACAATTTTAGCAAACATTATGGACAAAGCGACATGAACGTTTCATCAAGTTTAAAATTAGACATGAGAATACATGCTCACCTTAAGTGTTCTGGTAATTCTGTGACAAGACTTACAAATTACACAAAGCAAAGGTTTCAGTTGTATAATCAAGTAAAAATATTTACCTCCTAGCAAATATGGCAAGTGAATAGTTTGAACTGCCAAACCTCTCACAGATCAAAGCTCCCACATGCTGCTTAGAAAATTACTGCACAAGCACTCACATGGTGATGAATATTGCAACTTGTAAGACATGAGAATTTTTCTTTATTCCCATCCACCCAGTATGTCTACAGGGTAGGAAAGAGTTTTTTGTGCTTAAGAAGAGTTATTGGCAAATCACCAATCACCAAATCTCTGGTTTGCATTAGAGCAGCAGCAACAAAATAGAGCTTTGATTGGCTGCACCGAGGAAGGAAAAACGGACAGAGAAAGTGCATGTAACCAGCTGCAAGCCACATGAAACACTTTGGTAATGGATTAAAAGCACACACTAATTAAAATACTGTGTTTATTGGCAAGAGAATATCTCCTTTGGGATGATTACTAAGTAACTGCTGTATCTTTTAGAAGCTTATTCAAAAAGTTGAAATAAGGTTAGGTATATCAATCTATAGGTACCTGTCTTTCAAATGCTCTTCCTGAGGTTTGTTTTACAAATTGCAGAAAAATGATGGATTTTTCTTTATTCTCAGCATGATGTTTTCTCTCTCCAAACAGGCTAAGAGTCCAGTCTATTGCTACCATGGATTGCAACCTTTCAGGCCGGTTGTGCTTGGGAGCTGGATGGTATAGCACACAAATGGGTGTTCCCATCTTTGGTCATCTAGACAAGCTTGTCTGTTTAACTTGAAGATAAAATATGACAAAGGGATCTCAGTACTGCCTAACTGCTTCGGATGGAAACAACTGTAATCTACTTATTATAATGCAGGCATTAAGGCAGCAACAAGCAAGTATGATACATTATTATGGTACATACCAGACTAGGTTGACAAGAAAAGTGGAATTCTGACTACAACTGATTATTACAACCTATAATGTAAATCCCATTAAGTAACAAAATAAAGATAATGCTAATAATAAAAAAAGATATGGCATTTAAATACCACTTCACTGATGAGAATGAACTTCTGAGCAACTGTTAACATTCATCCATTCCATAAAGCAACCTAAATGCACTTGGTGAACACATGTAAAACAGAACTCGGTTTTAAAAATGGAGTTTAAATAGCCACAAAAGCCCTATTATTTATCCCAGTTCTAATAAAATATCAGTTACTAGCTCTACTCCTATAGCTGGTATGGAGGGGAAAACCTTGGCTGTAGAGCACAAAGAAAAGTTATAATTTAAGTTTTATTCGAAGGACCTGAGCTGTGAAGGAGCTGGCTCTCTTCTGTTTTTCGCTCTAGTCTGGGAATCCCATGTCATGATTTGCTGCCAGACACGGTTCAGTGGAAAAGGGGAGCACCAGCACTGAATCAAACGTTGCACCAAATAATTAAAAAAATCCCCCAAACACACCACATCAGCTTACTATTTAATCTAGCATAAAGCAAGTCCTTTGTTTCAGTTTGGTCTGATGTTCAGGTATAGAGCTAAACAAAACACAGACTAAGTGCCTCCAGCTGGACTTCAACTCTAATTAAGGTGGCTTAATCACCGACCTCAATGTTTTCCTTGTTTTTTGTAAGAAAAATAGCACAACATTTGAGCAAAACCTGCATACAAATAAAAGCCTTATCCTGGCAAACCACAAAGTAAAGATAAACAAGGCAGTTGAGTAAGACATGAGAAAGTCATTTTACAGAGCAATAGTAAATGTCACTTATAGTTAAATCATTTAATTCATTGGTCCAGTGCTTAAATTCTACCCTTTGACTACCTGGAACATTTTTCTGAATGCTTGGTTGATATTTTGTTCAAGTTAAGTAATGTAATCTGGGTCAATACATCCACTATTTCAAAACATCTAACATCAAACATCTGACAAACTTACTAAGATCTAACAAGGCATACATTTGATCTACTGCCCTCTGATAGACACCGTTAGGACAGCGGTTTGATGTGTGGATAAAGATAATCACTCTTCAAAGCATTACAATGAGTTATGAAAATTAGCATTCTGGAAATACCCATCCCTGTTTTTCTCCAATAATGATGATGGTAGAAATATAAAACAGGAGAAATAATGTATACAGGAATTATAGATACGTATTGTACTAAAGAATTATCTCTATAATGATGTTTGAGCACAAGATGTTAGCTTAGAAACAACATTTGCAACATTTCATACAAAGCTTCATAGTTAATTAAGAAATTTACATTTTTTTTTACATTTTAATTCCAAATGTTTCAATATAGAAAACATACAAATATAATAAGATATAAATAATAAGATAAAAAGATAATAATATAATTTAGATAGAAAAATAATAAGAAAAATATTTTTTAAATACATATTACTAAATAACAAAATAAAATGTTTGCAAATAAAATGTTTAGGTTTAGAAGCTCAACAAAGTGTATCATTTTATTTGTTGTAATAAAATTATTATAGAACGGGTGCTAATAAACAAATTTCGATTATAGTGTTAGAGACATTAACAAATGCAGTGAGCTAAGAGGCTGCTGATAGAGCTGATGGTGAGCAAAAGGAAAAATAATAACAGCCACCCGACAAGCATCTCTATTTCTTTCCACTGCCACTGGAACGGAAAAATTTGTTGCCGTCCAATGCATTTTCAAAAGGCAGCAAAGAGAAAGCTAGGAATATGCAAGGAGAGATGAGAATGTCAGAACACGACCTGGCAGAACTTAGCAGAGTTAACACAAAATTTGAGAAAAAACACAGTTAAAATGATGGACAGGAACTCACAGACAGCAAATGAGGTACAGAAACTCAGTGATGTTCCTACCACCATTGCGCAGTATTTCATGCTCAATCGCTCAACCCTCAGAGTGTATTGCAAAGCCAACGCACGTTCAAAAGTCGGAAGCTATTGATGATACTAAGATGAAGCCCCAATGGGGCCATATGACTTTACAGATTTAATATTGGACAGCAGGATTTCATTCATCAGCTGCAGCTGTATATCAGTTACTTAGAAAGAATGCATTTTTATATATTGTGTGTTCTAGGATCTTTAGAAATGCCTCCATGCCCTGTACTTTTACTTTTTTCTATGTAATATTTTTCTTATTTTCCCTGCTTGCTAACGGCAGCAAGTGCACTGTGTACACATATGTAGCTTACGACTACTTCTACTATATGAGGTTTTGTGCACTATATTTATGAGATGATTCCACAAGAACAGCCTACTCTTGTGGTATTCCTATGGTATCCACTATGGAAGTTTGATCTAGTGTAATTCCAGTCGCACTGTGGCTTCTTTTTAATTTACCAACACATCTGAGGAAAATGTTGACATTCTTGATGGTCTTGTTAAATTTCAAGTGTCTTTCCCCCTTTATGTTGTACATATAATAGATAGTTGCTTTCAGCTGCTTGGGGTCACCACAGCAGACCAACTGATCCAGACAACAACTTGGCACAGGTTTTGCACCAGATGCCCTTCCTGACACAATCCTCCCATTTTTCCAGGTTTGGGACCAGCACTGGATCCAGTGGCTGGGGTTTGGGCATTGGCTGGGAATTGAACCCAGGCCTTTCATATGGTAGGCAAGAAACCTACCACTGAGCCACCAATGACCTATTTGTAGAATAGATATGCAGGCTAAATTGTAAACCTGAGTCAATAGCTAGCATACGCTCAGTATCCATATTCCCTAGCGTAGCCACAGTGTTTTTACAACTTTAACCGCTTGATTAGTGAGCATATTTTGAGAAGTGAGAACTTCATATTAAAAGAAAGCCAATATAGCTAACCTTTGCCAGCCAATCTGAAGTGAGTATCTTTCATAGTGTAATGTTTATTTATTCAGAATAGTATTAGATTTCAGCAGCCTTGGAGCAGCTCTGGACAAAGTTCTTACCAAAGCATATAGTTAAATGTACGAACATAGTCATAAAATGAATATAAATAACACAAACACAATTTACTGAAAATATTTATTTCTATGAACAATATACGGATATATCAATAGTGGTCAGTTAACCATCATTTCACCCAACTTCCCCTTATATGTTGTCTCTTTCCCTGTCCAGATCGGTTTATCTACAAAACATGGGAATTCAGCGACAAGATGTGAAACCTGTTGGAAATAATCTTAGTTGACATCTCACCGTGGCTTATGAAACGTGCAGACACACACACACACACACACACACACACACACACACACACACACACACACACACACACGCACACACTAGTACACGCTATCTAATCGCTAGCGTGGCCTAAGTACTGTGCTGATTGCAGACCAAACTTGTGCCAAAGTGCTGTTTCCGATAGATTTGAGGGTGATTTCTCATCTGCTGTTTTGCTTCAGTCTGCAGTTCCTTAAGTGGGGAGTGGGTGGAATTACGGTCTTGTGGAGCAGGAGCACAGAATACAGAGACTGAGTAAAGGCAGAGTGCCTGAGAAAGGAATGCACTTCTTGCTTTGTAGCACTGAGTGCCTGAACTGTTTTCTCTTCCCTTTCAGGGAGCAAAAAGCAGTGAGGAACAAATGGTAATGGTGAAAGATGGGGGTGTGGGTTCCTGGAAGACAGGCAGGCATTTGCTTTGCTTTTCCTGGAGAATGAGTGGTATTCTCCTTAATTTCCTGTTAGCAGGTATGAAACGTACCCTTTCTGCCAACATGCAGAAACTTTTAAAAGTCCCCTTTGCTTACTTTGGGAATGATAAGATTTAAAATACACAGGATTCCCAACTGGTGTGGTTCTCAACAGCATTAAAAACACAATGTTAGAGGATTAATGTAACCATAAAATTAACTGTTAGGCCTGTATTAAATATGTGTATGAATATTTCCAGGCTCCATCAACTGTGTAATTTTCATGCTATAAATAAAATGAAAAAGTAAATGAAGCAATACTTGTTACATCTTATAAAAAAGCTAAAAACTTTCATAATGATTTTTTTCCTTAATAAATTTTATAAAAACTAACATGGTAATGCTCTTGATTGGCATAATTGTAATGTAGTATAAATACAGGGCTATGCATTAAAATGTGCAAACTTTTGGCACAGTCTGTGGTGCCATATGCGTGGGATGGGACAGAGTTTGCAACATTCCCCTGAAACACGTTTCCCAACTGAGGTAGGATGTCATAAATACTGCCATCTAGTGGTATTACTTGGAAATATCTTTTGTGACTGACAGAAAATTCTTTACTTCTTCAAAAAAAAGCAAGCGAAAAAAAAAAAATGAATGTATATAATATATATATATATATATATATATATATATATATATATATATATATATATATATATATATATATATATATATATATATATATATATATAAAACACACGCACACACACACAACATATAAATAATTAAAGAGAGCCTGCTCCGCTTACTTTTATGCTTGCTTCAAAACAAGTATAATAGTGTTCAAGTGGATAATGTTTAATCTAACCATACTATATCAAGTTTTATGGTTATACTACTCTTGTTA
Organism: Hemibagrus guttatus; assembly: GCA_033459395.1. Classification (NCBI taxonomy): domain Eukaryota; kingdom Metazoa; phylum Chordata; class Actinopteri; order Siluriformes; family Bagridae; genus Hemibagrus; species Hemibagrus guttatus. The sequence continues at coordinate 10,271,192 of JAUCMX010000024.1, forward strand.
TACTAGATTTTCTTTGTTACTGTACATTCTTGTTAAATTATATACACAATACTCTTCTAGAGCAAGTCAACTTAGTGCATGACTTCACACAAACTAATCCCAGAATTTCATTCTGTTTATGCAGAATTAATGTAATGCTCATTTGTGAGCCATGTAACAGCAAATTGTCTAAAGGAAAGTGGAGGTAATTTTACTTTAGATGCATACTTTCACCAAATGCTTACCGATTAAAAGTTAGAGACTTCAACATGAATAAAAATCAAAATGTGCATTAAGAATACTTTCTGATGGACTTGGATTGCATGTTGTAAAGTCAAGAGATGGGAGATAGGCTGTTTCTTCTTCCAGTAAAATTCTCCATCCTCTTTTATCCACTTTTATCTTTTGGCAAAAAAAATGTAGGGGTTGCACAAGTTCAACCTGCTAGTCTATCTAGTTGTAGTGGGTCTCCGTGGGACTCATGATTGACTCATTCAGCATGGAAAAATCTCAACAGGGAAGTAAAACTGCAGTTCTCCATTACAGACTGAATGAAAAAAAAAATCCATAATGGATTGGATACAAGTCTTTTTCTTTTCTTTTCATGTATTCAGCCTCTCCAGAGCAGGTGACCATGCCAAAGAATTTTCACATCCACTCCTTAGAAGAAAAAGAGTGCTAGAGAAGCACAGCTAGAGGAAAACATACACTCTTTAAAAACCTTCCCAAGATGGATATGGTTTTTGGACTTAAAAGCTTATAAAGTAGCTTCATTGAGAGTATATTGCCCAGATTTAACCAGGGAGGTGGTTTGTGTAGGAGCAGAAACTTCTCCACCAATCAGTGAGCACTGGTTATGACCAGTCCATATATCAAAACCTGAGTCAGATGGCTGGGAGTGCAATAAAGAATGACATACTTTTCAAAAGCCCCTGCGTGACAGAGCTAACTAGTGTCATAAAAGCAGACAGTGAAGTAACAGGCCACCCCAGAGATGGGCATCCATGGTTACAGCACATTCTTGTCATGACTGTCAGAGAGAGCCAAAGTATCTCTCTCTGTTATTTTCTGATTTCCTAACTACATTGTGAGGAGGGTTAGGAAGGGGAACTGAGCCACATAGCCGTAAAAACACTCTGTTTGCAGTGGGTCACCATTAGCTATGGTTGCTGACATTAAGGTATCTACTACAGTTAAAATCCCATGTGTGTCATGTCCCAGTGGTGCCCAGGGATTCTTCTGAATGCAATTAAGGATGTTTACATTCTTACTGTAGAGTAAATACTAGAGCTCCCCTTTTCCTCAATTCATAAGGGCTGAAGAATCGTTTTCTTTTGAAATCATTGAGACATTTGTGGCATTGGTGGTCCAGCCTGGGGCCAAGCTGGATATGCATCTGATGAAATGTTCTCAACACTGCAAAAAATGGCTTTTTAGCAAGTGATATATCTTGAATATAGTCAATTTATCTATCTCCTATTATAAGTTAACAGTACACCAAATATATGAATACTAAACCTATTTCAAAACATTTTGACTAATTTTAAGCTTGAAATTTCCTTATTCTATTGGCAGATTATTTAGCTAATTTTAAGCACTTATTTCTTGTACTTTGGTACATTTTTTACTGAATATAGATGAATGGCAAACCCAACACTGAAACAAACAAACAAACACAAATGAAATGATTTTAAAGGGAATGAACAGTACTTTAGCACTTAAAGGATTAATCAAGTGGATTTCAAACTACTCTATATTGACTGTATCTCCAATGTAACCCTAATCCTGCCCCTAACTCTAGTAAATAATATTTAATCTGTAAAGAACAAAGAATCTATTTGTCAAACATAAAATGAAAGTTGCAAGAAATGAAGTACAGCTGATGAAATCTATCAAAGAGTGTAGAATAAGCCACTACATAATGATAAATGAAAATTACCAACATTACACTGCAACACAAAGATCTCAGGATAAGACAGTTCACTAAAGCTTTGTGTATGTAGTTGATCCAACTATCTGATCTAATACTGGATCAATACAGTAACAAAACAGTCAAGAAACAGAGGTATCTGCTGCATAGGTCTTTTCCAATCAAGAGTTCAGATGTCATCTTAGGTCAGGGATATAAGTGTCATAAGTAGATTTATTAGGTTCACTATATCATGACTGTGCTGTATCCATTACTTAACACTTGTTGAAACGCCAGTGTTTTTCTTTGAGAATGTACTATTTTTTTCCATACCATTGAAACAGGATCCTGCTGTCCAGAAAACATTTATTGTCGAATACTAATGTTTTAAGAAAACACATTGTGTCCACGTCTTTCTTCAAAAACTCCACTTTCTCATTAATCCCCAGTGAAAACAACAGATTTTGGTTAAATGCGATATTTAAAGTGCTAATATAAAGCTTACATGCCATGCCAGCTACTGTGCACCTGATGGCTGCTTAAACATGCCCCTTCAAGGGTTTGAAGGGCAACAAGTATTCATAAAAGAGGCTAGATATGATACAGTAGACAGAATACATAGCACCATAGAGACCAAACAACCCCAGGTGTCACTCAGTGTGGCTGTAGAGCAGTTATATAACTTGCTTTCTAAAACAGCTGTGTGACTTCCTCACCTCACTACCTGAAACCTTCAACACAGAGGCTAGGAAACAAATATACACATGCACAGGAAGGTCTAAGCTTGTCAAAATACCACAACTCAGTCAATACTAAATAGTTTACAACAAATATGGGGAAATCTTTGTAGAAATATGGTCAGTAGATTTAAAATGATGTTAATATTAAACCAAAGACTGCATTTGGATATAAGAAAATATTCATAAAAATTTACATGAGAGAGAATGTTATAAAATGCTGCCCTTTTGTTAATCAGCTGAATATTACTCTGTTCCTATGAGAATTATGCTGGTCTTATGACTTAGAAATAAAGCCCACTGTTTTCCTCTCTCTTTCTTTACTGCCCTTGGCTTCAGCTTCACTAGCTTACAGCAATGTGCTATGAGAAACAATTTCAAAGATGACATGCAGCTGTCTGTGGAAGCAGGCAAAGTAAAGATTCAATGTGCAATTACCTTGCTCTTCTGCTTGAGGAAGAAGTTCAGGAATATCTCAGGATCTCAGGCAGGTACTTTCTGCAGGTATGTTATGCTCTGCTCATGATCTTCAGATATTCAGCAGAGACGATGAAAGAAATAAATGAAAATGTTTGGAGATTATCTCAGAACTTACATTCAGTAAGATATTGATTTGTTATATATCAAAAATCAAGAGAAAAAAAATTGACTTCTATGGACTTCTTTTTGTTCTTATTTATGTCTCTGGAGAAAATTAAAGTCCATGCGAGGAAGAAAAATGTCCTTGCAAAGCTGTCTCCCAGTTGACTAGAAGTAGATTTCAGACACACCTTCTGAATGACTGTGCTCTCTCACTCACGAGTGCAAAGGAGGAGGGAAAGAGAGAGCGAGAGGAGGAAAGTGCAGGAGAGAGGAAGCATGAGGAAGGGTGCTTGGCTTGGCTAGGCTCTGACCACTCTCGCTACGCACTCGTACTGGGCTTTTAACTAGGGGCAAAGCACCTGGAAGCTCCACTCTCCTTGGCTCTTGTCTCGATTCCCCTCTCACAAACTCTCTTAGTATTTTTTTCCACTGAGAGAGACAGGGTGTTTCTCTGGTTCCTTCCATACAAAAGGCATGTGTCTGTGGCCAGGCAAAAGGGAGGTAGGAGGGGAGACTGAAGAATGGGATGGGGTATTCAGTGGAGAGGGATGGATTTGAAATTTGGCCCCCATCAGCAACTTCATTCTCCCCATTCACTGTTACTGTCTGCCTTGTTTTCCCACCACCAACAGAAACACATGTAAACCATTTCATTGTTGCACCAATAAATATTTTCATTCAAATTATCTGAAAAAATATGGAATGGATATTGCCATGATTTTCATCTTGAGGGTCCTTCAATAAACAGTTTAAAGCAGTCTCATTTGAATGCCTGGACATGTACAACAGATATAGTCTGCAATTTCTATTGAAACTTTTTTTTTTTAATGAACTCCATTTCTTTCCACTGCTCAGTATTTTACAGTAGAATAGATTTTACAGTAGAAATCTCTCTCTCTCTCTCTCTCTCTCTCTCTCTCTCTCTCTCTCTCTCTCAATATATAATGACATCAGAACAAATATTTTACTAGCAGTGTATGCAAAAACATAAGTAATGATATGCATAACCTACATTTAACACATACAAATATCTCTGTTTGAAATGGTGATTATTATTATTTGTTATCCTTAGAATTAGGGAAACATGATATTTGGAATTGAACAAGGTGTGTCAAAGCGTATAGTAATAACATAGTTATTACTTTATAGAAACTTATCATCCTCCAGTTGACATACCTCACTCCAATTTACACATTTTCTCATGTTTTTCTTAGATAATGCACTCAATGAACTCATTCAGAGGCAATTCTTTAGTGACTTCATACCCGAAGGTGTTAAAAAACAATTAGCAATAGCAACCTTATCATCACATCCTATCATACACAACCCTACAATTAGATTAAAGCTCACATTAAAGATTGAGCTATTTGAAGCCATAGCAAAAGACTGATAGGGCTTTGGATCATGCCAGAGCAGATTTCAGCAACAAGTGGTTTATTGTGCTCAATAGGAGCCATTGATGCCTTCCATCCATGCAGCCATAGCTGGAAATCAGATGGGTTATCAGATGCTTATCGGAGTGTGTGTTTCTTGTAAGCACTGGATCAGGCAATAAACAGGCATGTGGATAATCCACCCAACCTAATTACATGCACTGTATTATAGTAGTGGACCTTGAAAGTATAAATTGGTGAATTTCAGGTTAAAGAAATGACCAATTTGTACTTGGTCTTTGTGGAAATCTGGCAGATTTCTGAATCTGATAATAGCAGAGCAATTGCCAGAGAAAACTAATGAAAAATTGAGATAATGGGAGATCCTGTAATACTTCAAATCTGATATTAAAATATACAATATTTAACCTGAATCCCTCTATAAAAGGGAGAGAATAAAAAGTTATAATAATAATAAAAATAAAATAAAAATAATAAATAAATATATAACCACATCGGAGAAGCATGTGTCTCCATTATAACTTTTTTCCCCTGTTAGGTCTGTCATAAAATCTAACCTACAGAATCCCTACAGAATACAGTTTGTATTTATGACATATAAAAATAGCGGCAGTATTGTGTAGCATCACTAGATGTAAAGTAATATGTTCTGTACTGGCTTTATGCAGCAGATTGGGATAATGACAAGAAAAACATTTGAAAATGTGTTCTAATGGTAGAAATAGGGAACAATGTTGACCTCAGGAAAATGGTAAGGTAAAGGGCAAAGAAAGCCAGGGGCTCTGATGGAAAAATGTACTGCTAGACAGTGTGTTAAAATAATTGCAAATGAGCTCAAACCTTGCAATTGCAATCCCAATTATTATAATTTGGTGGATGAATAAATGCTTTCTCGCACTCAGTTAGAAAAAACACACAGAGATGTTAAAAGAAGAAAATGTTAATGTCCCACACACAGAACCATACATTTTCTCATAATAGAATCATTTGCATGTATTTAGTGACATATAAAATAGCTCTTCCCTTACCTAGAATTTATATTGGCTGTATCATGTAAAAGATGTGTCTAAGTAGTGTGAATGGCCTTCTGTACAATACAAAGGAACACCAGCACAGTTTATTTTATCAAGAACAATATCACCTAATGCATAAGAGAGTCAACAGAACAGATTACAGTTCCCTTAAAACTTGAAATTAAAATTGGATAAAGCAGTAGCATCCGTTCTGTGGGACACATGAAATGCGTATGACTAAAAATCATTTTTAAATTTGAAACTGTGATGTTTCACCAAAAATTTCAGGCCCTTTACATTTATTTTGGTGATTGGAGCTTTAATAGAGGAACTATGACCATGTCTTTCAAAATATAGTTTTTTTCTGTTATTTTTCCAAAATAAAGATAGATCACACCTCCTTTTATAATATGATGTACTAAAAGCTTTAAAAATCTTTAAAAAAAAAAGATTATTATTATTATAAAATTATTGCATCTTTACTAATTTTATGTCCATTATCATGAACAGCTTTTAAACACTGGCTTTACTGATTTGTATAATCTCTGGTTTCCATTTTGTGAGTGGGACAGCAATAATGATCACCTGTAGTAAAAGAGAGAAAACTACTACAAGAGAAAAAGTAGATATAAAACTTTTGATCATAATTAAAGATATGGCCAAAGTTTTCCTTCCTTTAAACAGAGCATGAATAGAATTTAGGAATCTGAACATAAAAGTTAAGATTGACGTACTTCAGCATGGTTTACTAAATTACCTCTTTTTTATTAATTGGACTATTTAAAGAAAAAAACTTACAGTGAAACACGATTAGGAGTTCAAACACACCTTAGAATAAAACCCTTACAGACAAATTTCTCCAAAAAAGGATAGGCTGGGTAGGCATCATCTGGTGATGTCATCAATAGAAGTCCTGTGTGCAGCTATTTGAGTGCCAATTTCTGGTTTGCTACTCACACCCATGAGCCAGGGTGTTTCTTTACACAACTCATGGAAGTGGCATAGGGTTCAGAAGCGGGGGGCAGCCTGCCACCAGACCCTATTCAGAGACCTCTTGAGACTGCTGCCTACCTCACCCCCTCCATCCCAGCTTTACAAGGTGAAACACTCCCTTAGAAAAACCATCTGGTAATAACATCTAACCTTCCCCCTTATTAACATTCCATGGTCAACGTACAAAAAATAAACAGCAATCACAAATCTGAATGCTATGCCATTGCATCACAGAGCCTGTTTTTCCTTTAGCTGCCTGTCAGGAGCCAAAAATAAGCTCTAACACCTGCATTAAGTGGCACCCCACCCACAGTCCACTTAGTTGACTCAGAACTTGCGTCTGTGCATGTGAGTGAATGAAAAAAGGCCTCATTATGTGCTTGTTAATGTGTTCCGGGTGGACCTGAATACAGCCAATAAGAGCTTGATGAGGATCATGCCTAGAACTAAAGAAACAAGAGCTGCCACTTCTGTGCCACTAGAGGCAACCAACAACCACTAAATACCTCATTGATATGACCTGTAGAAAAAACATAACGTTTAAAAAGAATAGAGGCTTTTCAGAAGTTTTTTTTAGTACACTTTTTTCCCTAGACCTCAGTTTAGTGAAGTACTGAATAGTAGAGGCAATAGTAGTTGCGAATTGTATAGACAAAATGATCAAATGCTCTTATCTTTCTACTAAAGGTCTGGTTTCTCTTCTACTATTCAATAGTGATATTGTATCTAGCTGATTAAGGTCAAACTTTGTTTTCTTTAATATTTCATTGGAATGTCTAGGGGCACATATTGAGGCACAGCAGTTACTCATAGCTCCAGGTTCCATAATTTGATCCTGTGCTTATGTTACTGCCTGTATGTAGGTTCACATGGATTTTTTCACTGTCCAAAACTATGCAGGTATGATCATTTGTCCATAGGTGTGAATGAGCATGTAAGTGTGTGTAATGGACTGGTTTTCCATATTACCCCCAGTGTTCTTGGGATATGCTCTGGATGAACTGCAACTCTGTAGCAGTGAACTGACATTTATTACACATTCTCTGTATGTGTCCAGTAGAGCATCCAACCTAGCCTGGCATAGCAAAATGGGGAGAAGACATTTCAGCTTACCTGTATGACCTCATCCAATGGCCAGATAACATCTAATGGAGGAACGTACATAGTAATGATAATATTACATAATTCTATACTGTTCACTATATTGATGTAACCACAAAGACTCAATTTGATGATGCAGATCCATGAGAAAAGGTTTATTAGAGAAATATTCCAGCAAAAGTGCCAAGTAAAGGCCAAGAAAGCAGTCCAAGGTCACAATCAGTGAATGAATCCTCATATGCTAGGAAACAGTTTTGTTTTTTGGGACTTACAGATCCAATTGGCAAGACTTTACAGAGTGTGTGTTTAAGTGTTTAAAGTGGCTGATTCTAAATGAATTGCATGTAAACTCGATTAGAACACTGAAAAAAAATGTGATGAAATCAAACCAACTTTCACACTATTTACTAACAAAACAGGACAATTTCAAACCCAAAGCTAGTTTAAATGATCTAGAAATAGAGTAAATAATTTATAATTTTCTAATCTCATAATTAGAAATATATAAAATGCTGCATGGAAACTATGATAACTCTAAGTATTTGAGAGACTGCACGTGTTGGCCAGATGTTTGATTACAAGAAAATGGTGTGACGGGATGATTACAGTCAACTGGTTCTGAGAGATCTGCTACGATTTTCACATCAGTGACCTGAACTAAGTGTTGTGTGTTTTTATTGTGAAGACACCAGGAAAAGTGCTTTGTTCCAACCCCCATCTGCCATCTCACTGGTGCTACAATGGACATCTTTCTTACCTTCAGTCTCTTCTTCTTAGGACCACCAAACATCTGGGACAGTACATCTGTTTTTCTATTTCTGGTTCTGGGGTAATAAGTCAGTATGATATGAAAGCATGCAAAGAAGAAGGCCCATTGCACTTGCCTTGTGTTTAGTCACTTGGCATTCCTGACATATTCCAAATTTCTTTAGTCCATAAGGATATGAAAGAGATGCACTGCACCCTCTAGCCACTTTCTCCATTTTCCATTGTTGGCTACTTTATTGGGCAACATTTCATGGTTTCCTACATCATAATTCTTTGTTTGTGAGACTAATAGGTGCAACTAAGAAGGGCTTTTCTAGATTTACATGTTGCTGTAACAGTACGATTTGAATGCTATACGCTGATTTATTTACTTACATGATGAAAGGCAGCAACAGGTTGAGATGTTTGAGAGAAACCACTGTATGAGTTTTTGTAAAGATATGAATGCAGCCTTATCTCATTTCTTTGGTTTACTATTTTGGAGAGATTTGGGATATAGTGCCATAGTGTTGAAACTTTGTATAGACTGATTGTGATACCCCAAACCCTCTGGTATTCCTTCATGTTATTAGGCTTTGTTCAGTTTAATGACTGCATTTATTTTGTCCTAATCCATCTGTAAACACTGGGGCACAGGAATTTCTTGTAGCCAAGGAATGAAACACTGGTCTTCATACCTTATGTCAATGGTTAGGCATATCCCTGAGGACTTGATTTAAATACTGCTGAAACATGTAAACGGTTGACCAGCCCGTATGACATCACCCAATATTATCTAATGTAGTATCTGATATTATCTGATGTAATGAAAATTGTCTTTCATGAATCTCTTAAATCAAAATTGTGTTGCCCAAATCTGAAACTTGACTACATTGCAACACATACAAATACTTACATTAACACTACACAGCAGTTTTTCATAAGCCATCTTCAAAGGATCTCCATTCCTCTCTTGGCTGCCATGATATAATATGTAAACACATAATCTGCAGCCAAGTCTTTTTTCAGGATTAACGTCTGTACCAGCCACTTGTCTTGAAAGAAAACTTTGTGGAAAAGATCTAAAAGTATTTGTTTGCTTTTTAGCACAAACGCTCCCTCTCCTTGTCATATGTTATACATATGCTGCTAAAATGTAAAGCACATTTAGTAGTCCACACCACTTGTCAGGAGAGCTGTAGTACTTGACCTTTTAGAGGTTTCATCATTAGTGGCTGGGGGGAGGGGACTGGGCTTATTTGAAGGGATGATCCTTGATAAAGGCATACACATTTCTGAGATTTTTTTATTTTACTTTTGCAACTATCAACCCCATATGGAGATCCATTCACGTCACCGTTGGATGCTAACTGGAGTCTGTGGAAATTTTCAGAGATATCCACCCGGCCAGACAACCCCATATCACACCTGCTAGCAGCATCTGCACATCCACAGATATTGTATGCTTCAGGATTTTTCTGTACAAATATGTAGGTTTCCTTCATATTAAAATCATCCCATTATTTATTATGAGTTAAGTACAAACCAGTCCAGTCTTTCTTGGACTGCTGTAGTTAATTCAACACATTCCATATATGCCAGGGCATTCTGGTTCCAGTTAATTTCTCTTTCTGTAAAGCACCCAACAGCAACCTGAGACCATGAGTTTTTAAAGGACTTCAAGTTCTTTTAAACCATAGAAAAACCCTGTTTTTCATATAACTGTGAGTGCTTCACACTTTGACATGAATTGGTGGGACAAATGCTGTGTAAATATGTTAGGATGGCATTGTAAAGCCTGTTTTTTTTACCTTGTCAGACATTTTTCTGAGAAGTGCCTGATCTTGAAATGCACACAGAAAGCATTCACAAATATTCCTAACTGTGGGAGAAAAATAAATGGAGGTGCAACTTTCTAGCCTGTATCCTGTTCAAATAAAATGGGGGCATGCTATGACTATTGTAGTTTGACTGATGCATGTGAATGTTAATGTTTGCTGTGGCTTTATCTAAAGATGACTATACAGAATTTTGCCATATAACACGAAATTGTGGACTATTACTTTAGATTATTGTAGCTGGTCTAAACTGAAACACATACACAGTTCTGTCCTATATTGTGGTATTGACTAGAAAAACATTGATCATCAGTACAGCACCATAAGAATTTATTTGAAATTTGAGAAAACTGGCTTCCTTTTTAACCTGGAAGTGCTGTCATTGCATTTTAAATAACAGTTGAGATGATATTTTTAATAAAGTTGACAATCTGCTGTTAAGAGAGAGGGTCCAAGATGGATGCAATTAAAGGTAAAGAATTTCTATCAATATGGTGGAAGAGTTTCTAAATAGATGGACAATACTCATAGATAAAACAACAGGCACAGGTCAGGCTATCAATAAACAGCTATGAGTAGGGCAGAATAAAGCCAGAAGTGATATAAAAACTAGAGCGCCAATCACTGAACAAAGGTTCAGTATTGACAGGTTAAGCACACAGAGCATATACTACACAATGTCTGTGAAAGTGTGAGTTACTTTTAAAGGGGGACTGAGGGACGGTGCATTGGGAACAGGTGAGGATGATAAGTGAGCCAGTGATTGTGAATGAGTAATTGAGGGTGCATTCTGGGAAACAGAAACCGGTGCGGCCATGTTTGTAGGCCATGGTGAATCTTGAGATTTGGAGTGCAAAGTGCATGATGGTTTGAGATTTACAGTGTGTATATCCCATAAACATCAACACCAACACCCACAAACTATTTCTGAAAACAGTAACTATGGCTGATAACATTAGCCTGACAAGTTGATGACATTCTATGTTTTTGTGAATGAAAATTTTCTACATTGGACTATCCAAATAAAGTGTTACTTTAATAAAATGCTCTTTCATGAATTTAAATAGCTTTGTGCTGGTCAGGGTGGATTCACAAAGTAACCTAATCTCAGGACGTAACTATGGATCCTTGAGCTGTGAGGCAGTGCTGTTTGTATTAATATTTGAGGAATGTAAAATTACTTTGTATTTATTTGGGGTAAAGCCTTTAGAGCATCATAAGTGTTGTATATGTATATTTGATTAATTTAATGACCTTTTAATAGATACACTACAATATAACCTGAATAAGAAGATGGCAACAAAACAGTCCTCAGCTCCTCCTGGCTGCTGGCAGGCAGCAGCTTCCTCTGTGATACTCAGACCTAATCATCAGAATCCATCAGTGTATTGAGATAGCTCAATAGCTCAATAGAGATCCGCGACCTACAGGTGAAGCAGGCCCAGCTGCGACAGCGGAAAGCCGCGCTGGAATCTTCATGGACTGACGCTCACCTGTCCCAGGTAAATTTGGATGCAGCAGCAGTGGAAGACACGAGCCAAGCCTCGGGCGAGGACCTCTCCACCGCCACCCGTCTTCGAGATCTCGACACGGAACCACTTGGCTCCCCTTTGCGAGACGGAGTACGACACGGTGATCATCGGAGACTCCATCGTCTGGCACGTCCGTGTTACCGTGGCTAAAGGTAAGGTGCGCACTCGCTGACTTCCTGGTGCTCGTGTTCTTGATGTCTCTGCACAGGTCCTCCATGCTGGCACGAACGACATCAGGCTGAGGCAGACGGAGATCCTGAAGAAGGACCTCAGGAGCCTGGTGGAGAAGGCACGCACCACATCGCCCACGATGAGGATCATCGTGTCAGGACTACATCCCATGTTCCAGCGAGGAATTGAGAGGTTCAGTAGGCTATTTGCTTTTAATCAATGGTTACAGTCATGGTGTCAAGACCAGAAATTACCATTTGTTGATAACTGGAATCTTTTCTGGGAGCGTTCTAGGCTCTACCGTCCTGACGGCCTGCACCCAAGCAGAGTTGGAGCAGCAGTCCTCTCAGACATCTTCAGGACACTACGCACCATCTGACTGGTAAGTCATACCCCAGATTACAACTATAATAGCTACTGTTCAGCTTGATACAAGTGCACACATAGCTCATCCTATAGAAACTGTGTCTGTTCCCCAAATAGTAAGATCAAAGAATAAATTCGTTAATAGCTCTAAAAATAATCTAATCACAATTAAACCCGAAAAACGCCAAATAAATAAAGAAAAACAATTTCTAAAGTTTGGGCTTCTCAACATTAGATCCCTTGCACCAGAAGCACTTATTGTTAATGAAATGATCTCAAATTATAATTTTGACGCACTCTGCCTTACTGAAACCTGGCTTAGACCAAATGAATACATTGGTCTGAATGAGTCTACTCTGTCAGGATATTCCTATAAGCATGATCCCCATCAGACTGGTCGTGGAGGTGGTGTTGCAACTATCTATAGCAATTCTCTTACCATTACTCAGAAAATAGGACCCAGGTTTAACTTATTCAAAGTGCTTGTTCTTAATGTTGCACTCACAGACATACATAAAAAATCCCTGCTAAATCTTGCTCTGGCCACCGCATATAGAGCCCTGGGGCCCTACACTGATTTTCTTAAAGAGTTTGCACATTTACTCTCGGATCTTTTGATTAATTATGACAAGGTGTTGATTGTAGGAGACTTCAACATTCATGTAGACGATGCTAATGATGCCTTAGGACTCGCATTTATAGATTCAATAAATTCTTTTGGGGTTAAACAAAACATTAATAGACCAACTCATCATTTTAATCATACACTAGATTTAATTATATCACATGGAACAGAGGTCATTGATATAGCTGTTCTACCTCAAAGTGATGATATCACAGACCATCACCTCTTAGTGTACACTTTACCTGTAGAACATATTAGACATGTCTCTCCACGTTATCAATTTGGTAGAACTATTATTCCGACCACTAAACACAGATTCACAAGTAATCTGCTGGATCTGTCTCAACTTCTTACTAGACCCCTAAATGCAGATAATCTAGATGAAGTAACTAACACCATAGGCACTATTTTCACCAGCACACTAGATACTGTTGCCCCCATCTGATTAAAAAAGGTCAGAGATAAAACACCTGCACCATGGTACAATAGGCATATCCACGCTCTCAAGAAAGCAACCCGTAACCTCGAGCAAAAGTGGAGAAAAATGAAATTAGAAGTCTTTAGAATTGCATATAAAGACAGTATGTCCAGCTATAGACAGGCTCTAAAAGCTGCTAGGGCTGAGCATCTGAGCAAACTGAAACAGGTATAGGGCAGGAAGAGCTATATAAGCTTAATCACCACGGCTAAATCAACAACGTGTTTGTTAGATCCAATTCCAACTAGGTTGCTGAAAGAAGTGGTACATACAGCTGGAGAGCCTCTCCTCAACATTATTAATTTCTCGTTACACTTAGGTCACGTCCCTAAACCTCTCAAGTTAGCAGTTATCAAGCCTCTTCTTAAGAAACCTAAACTAGACCCTAATGACTTCTCAAATTACAGACCAATTTCAAACCTTCCGTTTATATCTAAAATATTAGAAAAGGTTGTGTCTGCTCAATTATGCTCCTTCTTACAGGAAAACAATATCCTTGAAGAATTTCAGTCAGGTTTCAGGCCCCATCATAGCACAGAAACTGCACTAGTAAAAATCACAAATGACTTGTTTTTAGCTTCGGACCAAGGCTGCATCTCAATATTAGTCTTACTTGATCTTTCGACACTTTCAGTGCGGCATTCGACACTATAGATCATAACATTCTCATAGATCGCTTACAAAATCACATAGGTATTCAGGGACAGGCATTAAAGTGGTTTAGATCCTACCTGTCTGATCGATTTTATTTACATCAATACATTTTGTAGATTTAAATGGAGAACTGTCTAGTGTAATGCCAGTGAAATATGGGGTCCTACAAGGATCAGTTTTAGGACCTCTGCTTTTCTCAATATTTATGCTTCCCTTGGGCAACATCATTAGAAGGCATGGGATCAGTTTCCATTGTTATGCTGACAATACCCAGTTATATATCTCATCAAAACCAGATGAAATATCTAAATTGTCTAGATTAACAGAGTGTGTTAAAGATATTAAATATTGGATGACCGATAATTTTCTATTACTAAATTCTGATAAGACAGAGATACTACTGATTGGTCCAAAAACCAGTACACAAAAGCTCTCACAATTCAACTTGTACTTAGAAGGATGTACTATTACTACTAGCTCAACAGTGAAAGACCTGGGAGTAATATTAGACAGCAACTTGTCCTTCGACAATCATATTTCCAATATTACAAAAACAGCCTTCTTCCACCTCAGAAATATTGCCAAGCTTAGGAACATTTTATCTGTATCTGATGCAGAAAAGCTAGTTCATGCATTCATGACCTCCAGACTAGACTATTGTAATGCATTACTATGTGGTTGTCCTGCATCTTCAATAAACAAGCTACAGTTAGTCCAGAATGCAGCCGCCAGAGTCCTTACCAGTTCAAAAAAATATTATCATGTCTGCACTGGCTACCTGTTAAGTTTAGAATTGATTATAAACTAGCACTACTTATGTACAAAGATCTAAATGGTTTAGCTCCCAAGTGTCTAGCCAGTCTTCTAACACATTACAATCCATCACACTCCTTATGATCTCAAAATTCTGGACTTCTGGTAATTCCCAGAATATCAAAGTATACAAAAGGGTGTAGAGCGTTTTCGTATTTAGCTCCTAAACTTTGGAATAGTCTTCCTGACAGTGTTTGGGGCTCAGACACAGTCTCCCAGTTCAAACGTAAGACATATCTCTTTAACCAGGCATACATTTAATACATCTGATAACCTTGTACTTCAATACACTAGATTAAATGCACATTATCATCTAGTAAGCCTGCTAATATTATGAACAGTAGCTACGCTAATTACTTTCCATTTGTTCCCCTTCTTCTACCCATCCCGAGACATATAGAGATTGTGCCAGCTCCAGTGGCATCCAGAGATGGACAAACTCCTGCCGGTTTCTGCTTTGTGAGGACTGGGGTATTAAAAGCAACACTGCCAACCCCATGTGGACGACAACAACCTCCTAATTAATTTACATATAACTTTCTGCACATGCTTTATCTGCATCACACAGTTGACTATATATAAATGCAGAAAGGACATTGTTCATATCACACTTTCCAGTGTCACCCAAATGAGGATGGGTTCCCCTTTGAGTCTGGTTCCTCTCAAGGTTTCTTCCTAATACCATCTAAGGGAGTTTTTCCTTGCCACAGTCACCTTAGTCACCTCAGGCTTGCTTAATGGGGATAATTTTGTCTAACACCTAGAACTGTCTGTTTGTATGTTTGTTGATTCTTATGTTCTGTAAAGCTGCTTTGAGAAAATGCTTTTTGTTAAAAGTGCTATTCAAATAATTGAATAGAATTGAATTGAATAGCTGACAGCAGTGGAAGGTCAGTATTCAGTTAGCTATACTGTTGTAGTTTTATTCAGCACAAGGCATTTGTCCCTGATCTCTCTCAATGGCTAACACCTGGTAAGAGTTAGAACAACTTCTACATGTAAATGAGAAGCTGCTGGGTAATGCTAATGTTGGTTTGAGCAAACCTAAGCTTGTGAGTGAAGAAAAGGAAAATTTCAGTTAAAGGTTTTAAGAGAAGTGACAGCCCTATATATATTTTTACACAAACTCATTGCATTTTATCAACATTTGGCAGTATGGTGACAGAGTGCGTAGTGTTGCTGTTTCACAGCTTTAGGGCCTCTGGTTTGAGGACAAGCTTTGGAATCTGCCTTTGTGTGGAATCTGCCTTTGTGGAGTTTTGCATGCTTGCCCTGTGTTCAGGTGGGTTGCCTTTCGTTTTTTTAAAACAAAAAAATGAGTGTGTCAACTCTTAAAATGAGTGTGTCAATTATGTGTGTGCACAGTGCTGTTTGATGGAGTGGAATTCCATTCAGGGTGTATTCATGACTTGCTTCTAATGTTCTCAGGATTGGCTTTACTATGTTTCTGACAAACAAAAGGCACTGATTTTTGTATTCTGGGCAACACAAACCTCAGGGCTTAAAAGACTAATTTCCCATGTTTTCTAAAGCATATATTTAATCATGAACTGTACATACAATTTGTACATACTTATACTGTAGCATCCCTTACAAGAAAAACACAGTTATGGTGATGATGGTGATGAAAATTATGGTCAGCATGCATGGATATGGCAATCATTGCAATTCTAGACTCATGCCCCATTATTTAAATATGATATGAGATTGAGAATAGTCAAAAACAGCAATGAAAGATGTTAAACTATATGACATATGTGCTTGTGCAAAGTGTACCTTTCACCCTTATATGCCTTGATGTTGATGCCAGTAACCACAAATGAAATATAGTTCATTTACATCTGTTTGTTCACATTCAAATGATTCAGATTAGTTTCAGTATGACATTCTTTCTGCCTTTCCACTGCAACATCTAACCACAATTACATTTTAAGAAAGCATCCCAGACTCCTTTCAGTTCATACTAGACTACTTCAAAAACAAACAATTACTCAGTTATTAAAAAATGCACCAGAAAACAGATGGAAAACTCTAATGTGATGTGAAACATTCCCTCTGGGAAATACTGTCTGATTAGACCAAATTTATTAAAATGGGTTACTTTTTCGGATAGAAATACAAAGTGAGCTGGAGATAGAAATATGTTTGCATACATTACATAAAACAGACTGTCAAATGAATTTTGTGTTCATAACATAAATTTACATGAATGTGTGAAAGAAACATCAATGGCCCGCATATTATTTGAGGAGATCTGGACTGTCACTGATGTAGAAGCAGACGTTATTGAAAACAGCAAGTTGTCTACTATAAGAAGGTCTGAAGCTGTAAACCACACACAAAGAAAACCTTGCCGCCAGAGAGCCATTAAGAGCAGAGAGAGACATGCCAGAAAAATAAAGCTATCTAACACTGCACAAACACAAGTCTGAAAAAAAATCATTGGACCACACATGATAGTGGCAAATGTGCAAATGAACCCAAGAGAGAATTCTTGGCTCTCAGTTTTTAAATCTTTCTGCTCAGTGACAAGTTTAAGTTTCAGAATCCTGAGGTAATATTGTATGACATGGTTTCCTTAAACACATTATATCTTAGGTTCTGGGAATCGTTACCTGCTTCAGTTTGAGAGATTTGCTAATTAAGACAGGTTTTGGATAATATGTCTGGAGCACATGATCATGTCATAATCATTAAGTGGTTACAATAAAAGAATATTAATGAAGCATAGTGTTTTGTGCATTCTGAGATGCTTTTCTGCTCACACCAGTTGCAAAGAGTGACTATATGAGCTACTATATCCTTACAGATACTATGAGATACTATATCCTGGCAGTTCAAACCAATCTGGCAATTTTCCTGATCTTTCCTGAGTTTTCTCCCACAGAACCATCAGTCAGTCATGATTTTTTGTTTTTTTGCACCATTCTGTTTAAACTCTAGATAATACCATGGTATCCATGCCATGGTTAAAGTTGCAGATATCACACTTTTCCACATTCTAATGTTTGATGTGAACATTAACTGAAGCTCTTGGCCTTTATCTGCATGACTATTTTGCATTGTGTTGTTGCCACACGATTGGCTAATTAGATAATTGCATAAAAATGTCATGGGGGGCACGGTGGCTTAGTGGTTAGCACGTTTGCCTCACCTCCAGGGTTGGGGGTTCGATTCCCGCCTCCGCCATGTGTGTGTGGAGTTTGCATGTTCTCCCCGTGCCTCGGAGGTTTCCTCCCCCAGTCCAAAGACATGCATGGTAGGTTGATTGGTGTCTCTAAATTGTCCGTAGTGTGTGAGTGAATGAGAGTGTGTGTGTGCCCTGCGATGGGTTGGCACTCCGTCCGGGGTGTATCCTGCCTTGATGCCCAATGACGCCTGAGATAGGCACAGGCTCCCCGTGACCCGAGTGTAGTTCGGATAAGCGGCAGACAATGAATGAATAAAAATGTCATGCAGGTGTTCACCATAAAGTGTATAGTTATTGTAGTTGGCATTTTATTAGTTTGTAGCAGAATTTTGGTTGGTCTAGGTTGTAAGGTTTTTGGGAAACTGAACAATAAGTAAAAACTGTTAGAATCCCTTCCCTACTAACACTGGTAAGCAATACTTAAGGCACATCAAGCCAAATGTCTTGTAAATAACATTAAGTTGTGGTAATATTTTATATTACTAATATATATATTAATATATATATTAGTGGTTGGTCTTGAGGTTTGGGGAAATCAAAAAATGTTCTTCTTGGTCAAATACACTGTTCAGCAATGAAAATGATATATAATTGTATTTTAAAAAATCCCTTTTGTATTGTATTTTTATACATAAAAATACATTTCATATGTAACTCCAAACCTCTGCTGTATATTAACTTGAATCGGAAGTTGAATTATGTGTATACTTGTGAAATCAGAGAGAATCTTGCATACAGAAATAACACTGAAATGTCCCATGCAATTTCAGAGGTCCTCACAGTATGTTCTTGTCTCTTTAACATTTAAACTCATCAGCATCTTAACATTGAAAATACAAGAAAGCCGTAGTGTTTTTCTTTTCCTCAATCCACAACATATTCCTTTTTCAGTCGGTCTGAAGCATAGCCCAATCACTGGACGGCATTCTGCTCCAAACCGTTCACATGGAACTAGTTAGAACAAAATTCCTTCTATGAAGAAAATATCTGGCACAAATTTAATACAAAATCTTAAATGGGAGGTCTCATCACATCCTCTCTCATTTTCACCCATTTTACATCTTCCTTTCTTATTGTGCTTTTGACTTCTGAGCAAAGGAAAAGGGATTTCTCTAAGGCATCTCCTTTTTCTATAAAGGAACAAGTGATTTTGCTTTCTAGTTCACAAAGACAGAATGGGATTTACCCTTTCTGTGCGCATGACTCTAAAGGACAGGCTGATAGAAAAGTCTGTCTATTTTTTTTTGTGCTGTGTATTTTGGCAGACAAGTGTGGGTCTTTACACTCTCTGTACATGTGCACACATCAACAGCCCACATCTGCTCATATGTTAAATAAATATGTTATGGGAAGCAATATGCTGAATCAAAAAGTCCTCTATTAGAAAACAAACTTGTTGAATTTTGAGTTGATTTTTTTTTTTTAAATAAACAAGTACATTTGATGGTTGACCTGAGATATCACTTCCTGAGTTGAATCTCTCACATGTCATGTGACCTGTAGACCTAGCTGATCTCATATGGGGCAAAATGTATTTAAGTGAAACTAATTATGGAATCATTTTCGTCTTATTTTTTCTAGTCTTGTACAGATGAGAGTTTTGTTTCTTCAATAATGCTGTTATACTGTAAGTCAAAGAAATAACTGCACACTGGATGTAGAGGCACAGTCTGATTGATGGAAGGCTGGAAAGCATTAGTCTATGACATATAATATATTTTAGCATACAATGAAGGGTAAATAATACTAAGGCCAACTCTTTACTAAGAGCATACCTTAAAAAAGGGGAAAAAGATAAAAAAAAATATCTTGGATAGAAAGCTAACTTTCATGTAGTTTTGTGAATATCTACATACTACATAGGGATACTCCACCTTCTCCAACAATGACTATATTGATATGTCCATTCGCAGTTTGTTTCCAGCTTGGTTTGGCCCAACTTTTAGTACTTTTTATGAATTCTCCCCAATCCAGCATGCCAGGCTCAATTTGAAATCCCTCCAGTGGCACTGACCATGTCCTATCTAACCACAAATAAAGATCAGTCAGCTTTCTCCGCAAGAGACCTAATTAAGTTCATAGTGAGTCTTGATTAGGGTGGGCATAATAATGATTCTAACAATTACTAATCCATGAAAAGAGCAAACCAACCACCAGTTTCTCATGATCTTATTTTACATAAGTAATAGCAGGTGTGGTTACTAGAGAGAAGACTCTTCTTTCATAGGCAACAATTTCTATCCTCCTTTATACCAGTTAGTCTGCCAGGTCTTTGGGATTTTTGGTTTTCTTTAATGGCAATAGTTCCAAACCCATTTCCACTCTTTTCCTTTACTGAATGCAGGAAGACTATTCATTATTAACTGTAACATACTGAAAAATCATCACATATATTATTTTACTTGTTATTTATTAGTAGATTATCCAGAACTAGAGACTCAGTTGTATTATAGCTTTGTTTGTATAGCTATTTTATGTGTTATGGTTACATATAAAATACTGTATTTAATGAAAAAAACATTTTGTTTATAACAAAGTACATATAAATATTAGGAAAAATAACCTAAGAACTTAGATACTAGAAACATCCCCCCCAAAAAAAAGGTATGGAGATGGCAATATACTCTTCAGTGTCAATAAGAATGTACACTAGCCAATCATGGGATTCTGTGAGGTCATGTATGTGGAAGAGGGTAGATGGCACTTTCCTCTGAGTGTGTTACTGTCCTGTGATTATACATCATAAGCAGTGGCTTATGCAAAGATGCAAAGGCTGGCACCGCCTGTCTTGGTGGAAACATGTGGTTATCTTCACCCTTCCTAACTGGCAATTGTTGTGTGATAGGAGAGGGTTAGCTTGTGGGTTGGAATTGGCAAATGAGCACATTGTGAATAAAATGGGGGTGAAATTGGATGTAGTAAAAGCGCAGTAGAAGTGCAGTTCACAAGGTTTCTGACTCTGTAGTAGTTGATACAGTGCTGGAAAGGATGTATGTGAAACATCAAATGACATCCAAAATGTTTCATTAAAAAAAGAAGTTATTACAAGACAGAAAAAAACAACAAAAGACAAGGGCACCGCTTTTTTTTTTTCGAAATTGCACATGAAGTCCATATAACATAAGCATCCAGGCACAAAATCTATCTTAGCCCCTGTCCATGTGATCATGTTAAGGCCATCTAATCACATTTAAGATCTACATGGAGAACAGACCTTTCATCCTACAACCAAGTTAACAAGATAGGATTCTTGAGAAGCATTGCATACATTCCTGAACGGAATAAAAATAATGGACCTTTCTTCTTCAAACCTTAGAGGCAGGGGATAAAAAGGTGAAAGTTCTTGCCTGACAGTATGTTGATGAAAAAAGAAATTGCAAGCAGATTTTTTTGTTTTGGAGGAACGCAACTAGTCATTGTGGTGAGGAGGCAGCACTATAGAGATTTATGAGCACTGAAGTCAGAGGCTATGGCTAGGCTATGCAGCTTTCACTCTTCAGGAAGTTCAAGTTGTTCAGGTAGCACATGCCAAATTCTTGCTGAATGGGTAATTAATTAGTCTTCCTAACGAGGTGATATTTACACAGATGGACCTCTTCTCTTTGAACTGGCTACCCTTTTGCATCGGTATTTCCTCTCCCCAGTGCTTGCTATCACAATGTGTCAAAACACTGGCAGACACCTAAATGGGGTATCACCTCCTGTTTTGCTCTGTGTGTGTTCCCCATATCCACAAGCCAAGAATAATGTACCTAAGGCAGGGACATCAAAGTCCCTCAAAGAGTACTTGCCAGAACATGTCTCACTCACTTAGACTCTAAATATTGCTGAAAATCATTTAAATGCATTTGATTTGAGGCATCCTTAAATTCAAGATTTACAAGATGGGAAAAATGTGTAAAACAAGACAGAATGACATCAGGGAGCAAAGTGAAAAGATGTGTACTAAGATTGATGGAGCGAATTGGTGAATCTTCTCAGTCATTTTTATATGTATTATGTGTCAGTGAGTTGTGTGAATCATATTTGTAATTGCATGCATGTATTTTTAATTTTGAATTTATTTTTAATCAAACCTGATCTGTGCACCTCAAATCAGTTAATCCTGACCACGTTTCACTCATCTCTCAGTGTTGGAATCATCATATTTTTCACCAATTATGGCAAAAATGGTCCTTTTTTAGCAGATTATTTGAAATCATTATTCAGAGTTGAATATATATACACAATACAATCTATACATCTGAGCCTGATGTATAGATTCTTGTTCATGATTTTCTTTTAGGTTGTAAAAACATACAAAAGTACAAAATGCACTTCATGCATATTTAAAAGATTAGTCAACTTCATATCTCCATGCTATTAGTATGCCGAGACCTTTAGAAATAATTGATGGCCTGTAATTCTAAATAATATAGGGTTAAGCTTTGTATGCATTACAACATAAATAGTGCTGGTATTTTAATGGCAAAGTGCGCAGCTTTCTAGAGTTTGACATTTGCCACAACATGCTGTTCAGCAGATCTTCACTCTAAGAGTTCATACACTGAAACATTGCTTTACTAAGCTCCTTTTTCCTGAACACTTCATCAAAGTGGATCTCTTCTTCCTTCCACTGATGAAGTACAAAATACATCCTAATAAATCTTTCTGTCTGATCTCTCTGGAATTCTGTGAAGATTGTAGCTGTCACACAATTGAGATTTCCAAAAATGTGGAAACAGTAGCTCACATTGCACTCCCAAAGAAAGCACTGAATATTTCCATTGCATTTATTTTTAGAGAGTGTGGTAGGGGGAATTCTGAATTTTTCTCCTGGACTTTTAAACAATTGAAAATGACTGAATTTAACTGAGACCATATGATCAATTTTTAGTAGACCACACACACACACACACACACACACACACACAGAGATACACAGACTAATTACTGTATAATTACTGGATATAATTTTGGAGCTGCATGTTTTAGGAAAATACAGGACCATAGCTAATAGAAAAGATGAATTTCTAAAGGATGTCTTTGCATTACTAGTAAAACTTGCACTGAAATTAATTATAGTTGAAATAATGTTACATTAGTGAAAAGATGAACAGGTAAAAACTGTGCATAGTTTTTATACTTCTTTGTGTATCAGTCACTGAGATAAAATATTAAACTTACACATACAAAGCCACAGTTAACTATATTTATACTTGGGGCATGAGGCAAGCTTCATATCTGTGCTTGCTTAAGCAAGGAAAGAAATGAATCACTTTCAGTTTAGCATCCAATCTGTTTAATAAAGAGAAAGAAACTAGAGTGCCATTTCATCATCTGTGGAGGTCGTCTCATACTACATGATTTAGGTTGTGATGGAACTATCTGTGATTGTCTGAACATGGAAAAAACACTGACCTGCTGTGTTGAGGAAGTTAAGGATGCCAAGTGGTCAGTATCTATTAAAGGTGGTCCAAGGAAGGAACAGTGGTGAACTGGCGACAGGGCCATGGGTGGCTAAGGAGCACTGATGCATATGGGGAGCGAAGGCTGGCCCGTGTGGTCCGATCTGATCCCCCTGTGCACTGCCGAATGCACCAACAATGGGCACATGAGCATCAGAACTGGACCATGGAGCAATGAAAGAAGGTGACCTGGTCTGATGAATCACATTTTCTTTTACATCACGTGGATGGCCAGGTGCGTGTGCGTCGCTTACCTGGGGAACACATGACACCAGGATGCACGCCGGTGGAGGAAAAGTCATGCTTTGGGCAATGTTCTGCTGGGAAACCTTGGGTCCTGCCATCCATGTGGATGTTACTTTGACATGTACCACCTATCTAAGCAAAGTTGCAGACCATGTACACCTTTTCATGGAAATGGTATACACTAATGGCTGTGGCCTCTTTCAGCAGGATAATGCACCCGTGCCACAAAGCAAAAATGGTTCAGGAATGGTTTGAGGGCACAACAATGAGTTTGAGGCCTTGACTTGGCCTCCAAATTCCCCAGATCTCAATCCAATTGAGCATCTGTGGGATGCGCTAGACAAACAAGCCCTGATCCATGGAGTCCCCACCTTGCAACTTACAGGACTTAAAGGATCTGCTGCTAACATCTTGGTGCCAGATACCACAGCACACCTTCAGGGATCTAGTGGAGTCCATGCCTCGATGGATTAGGGCTGTTTTGGCAGCAAAAGGGGACCAATATTAGGTCATAATGTTATGCCTGATCGGTGTATTTTTTTAAAACTGCATCATACAAATGTTTATTTTTTATATTGTCACTTGAGATAATTTACTTTTATTTGAAAATATTTTTAGCTAGACACTTTTTTGACACATTATCAGAACGTTTCTCAATATTTTTAGCATCAGGTGGAAATTACAGGCAAAAGATACTGATCAAAACACAACATGATTGGAATTTGACACCCCAATTGTTTCATACTAGAAGATTTTTGTGGTGCGACACTTTTCCTTGCTGGTAATTTAAGCAATGGTGACAGGAAGGTGTGAAATGTATGGTCTGTTAAAGATAGAACATGTGAGGATGAGGAATTCCTTTACATGGAGAGAGCCTTGTGATAAAACTGCTAAAAGTTTACTGCTGCCAAATGACCATCAAAAACATTCAGAATTCTTTAAAAAATCATAAAAAGTGAATGAATAACAGCCGCTTACAAACGAGAAATGCAAAATGTGTTCTTATGATTGATGATTATGATTGATTATGTTCTTGAGGCAGTCTGAAGCTGCTTATTCATCTCATCTCATACAAAATTTGTGAAATTGCACTGAATATGACAAATTATCCCGCTAATGCTGTAGTGTGTATTTAGTGTAATTAAATACACATTACAATCAAACCTTAATTATAAGTTTGCAACTGAGCAATCAGTAAATGTGTTTACAAAAACTCAGACAGGCTGAACCAGTTATGAAGGGAAAGATAAATATGTTGGAGGAAAACTGATTTTTGCATGGCCATGAACATGTGAGTTTCCTCTGGGTTTTCCTGGAATAATCTCTGGATCCACAGTGACCCTGACCAGGACAAAGCACTTACTGATGGGATGAATGAATGATGAATGATATAGTTTTGTCCATCATCATGGAGCAGTACTGAATCAGCTAGACAAGCACCCTGTGGAACTAGTGTTTGGGTGCACTGTCTTAAAATATGAAGCCAATGCACCCAAACACACCAGGTAATGCTTTGGTTGGGGGCACTATAAATATCAGCAACAGAAGAAGGAGACAGCTATGGAAAGAATGTTTGCAGAAGGAAGTGTGTTAGTCTGGTTCTTTAAGTACATCAATTTAAAAAAAAAAAAAAACCCCCGAAGACTTCACAGTTTCCAGCCGCCAACAATGACAACTTTTTCACTTGAACTACAATCTGTTTAACATAGTGTAACTCACAGTGATTTACACTATTTGACTTTTGCGCCTATACAAGAGACTAGACATGGCCCCTGCACCCAATACCCCAACCTATTTATAAAGGGAGAAGTAATAAAAAGAGTGTAACAGACAGTACTATAATGATTTACAATAGAAAGAAAACCTTTTTTTTTTATTATTAGTAAATAATTATGTAGTAAATATTTCTCACTAATAAACTTTGTTTGAAATGAAGCTGAGAGGATCTATCAAATCTGGACTAAAATTATTGTTTTTATATGTTCTACTTCTTGCAAATGGAGCACAGAAAGATAATCCACAGTAAATTCAGTTCATTTACATTGCTGAACAATTTGTGATCCATAATCTTTGGGAAATCTACTTAGGATATGTTACTATATGAAAAATTTCCACTCCTATGTAATTTAAGCTTTATGATTTCCTGACTAGAAAATGAAATGTCTCTGGACTACTTTGTTATATCCCTGATTAGAAAAAAAAACATGCAATTTATTTCCTCTTTACATCTACACCCATCACTATATCATTTTCTTCATTATCCCAAGTTCCAGCTTTCAGCTTCTTCTGCTTTCTGTGCTTTCTATTAATGTCTCATAACAAAACATTTGCCAAGCTGTGGACTTCAACATAGATACAACAAATTCCTTAGCGTTGAATTAACTTGTAAGGTGAACACTAATGTCCAAATGGGTTTGGAGTAGGTGTGAATTCAGCACTGAACATTTTGTTGTATACTTGCGAGTGCCACAGTGCCAGTACTTGACAGGACATAAGTTTGGGCTGGGCACACACCAAATATTTGTCTACAAACCTCTGGATTCAGAGGGGATAACACTGGTATTTGGATATGGAAAACAGCCCTGACCTGTCAAGGCATGGACTCCACTAGATCCCCGAAGGTGTGCTGTGGTATCTGGCACCAAGATGTTAGCAGCAGATCCTTTAAGTCCTGGAAGTTGCGAGGTGGGGCCTCCATGGATCTGACTTGTTTGTCCAGCACATCCCACAGATGCTCGATTGGATTGAGATCTGGGGAATTTGAAGGCCAATTGAACACATTGTTTGATGTTGTGCTCATCAAACAATTCCTGAACCATTTTTGCTTTGTGGCACGATGCATTATCCTGCTGAAAGAGGCAACTGCCATCAGGGAATGCTGTTTCCATGAAAGGGTGTACATGGTTCATGATCTGCGGCTATGCAGCTCCATACGCAACAAACTGCGATGCACTATGTATTCTGACACATTTCTGTCAGAACCAGCATTAACTTCTTCAGCAATTTGAGCAACAGTAGCGTATCTGTTGGATCGGATCACACGGGCCAGCCTTCGCTCCCCACATGCATCAATGAGCCTTGGCTGTCCATGATCCTGTCGCCGGTTCACCGCTGCTCCTTCCTTGGACCACTTTTGATAGATACTGACCACTGCAGACTGGGAACACCCCACAAGAGCTGCAGTTTTGGAGATGTTCTGATCCAGTTGTTTAGAAATCACATTTTGGCCCTTGTCAAACTCACTCAAATCCTTACACTTGCCCATTTTTCCTGTTTCTAACACATCAACTTTGAGGACAAAATGTTCACTTGCTGCCTAATATATCCCACCCACTAACAAGTGCCATGATGAGGAGATAATCAGTCTTATTCACTTCACCTCTCATTGCTTAGAATGTTATGCCTGATTGGTGTATAAAGATTATACCACTGCGCTCAATTCTGATTGGTCAGAAATTGTTGATTAATTTTTTTAACAGCAGCTCTGATAGTTACTGACTTCAAGGTTTATATTAAAGAGCCTGTTCTAACACAATAATGTTTCTATAGTAATAATTTATACAGGAACTTGTATGGCAGAAACCACATAAGATTTAAAAAAAATGTGTGTAGCTTTTGATATGGTGCCTTTTTCAGTGACGAGATATTTATTTATCTATTTATTTTTGGTAAGACTCTTCAGTGTCAGCAAAATTTAAAGCTGCTATAATGTAAGTGATAGAAGGAAGGAGCTTGTTTCATGAATATTCCACAACATTATTTGACCTTATATTCAAATTTTCCCGACTGTTAATGTGTTACACCCTTAGTATTCAATGGGTACTATTCACATCTCAGTTCTTAACGTAACATTTTTTTTTCTTAAAACTTTTTATAAACACAATATTAATCTGAAGTCATGAGGTAAGGGTAAAAATTGAAGCTTATGTACATGGGAGTATAGGGTCTGGTTGAAAATGGTGTATAAAATGGTGAAAATGTATCACCTAAATTTGCATGCTATAAAATAAATGTAGCAGTATTCAGAATTCAGCTCATGGCCAGTTTGTAGAAGCTCTAAGCCAGACATCCAGCTTTGGAATGAGGTATGTATAAGATTGAGGCTTGGTTTTAGCATTTTTGCATGTTCTCTTTCAGTTTCCCCCTTTTAAAACCATTCCCTCTCTATTTAT